>APFE030067420.1:75756-138020 GCA_000404065.3 Pinus taeda | reverse complement strand
TTTTGCATTTGTCTTCTTCTTGAACACCCATTTGCTACCAATGGGTTTCCTTCCAGCCGGCAACTCCACTAGATCCCAAGCGTCATTTTTGTGCAAAGATTCCATTTCATCAACCATGGCCTCTTTCCAGAGTTTGCCATCATCTGAATCTAGTGCTTCCTTCACAGTTATGGGATTATCATCAGTAATAGATAAAGAAAAATTTGAACAGAAAGTAGATGGACTATACCTTTCTAGCTACCTTCTTTTTTGAACCGATCTTCTCACACCCATAGTTTGTGGCTCTTCATCTCCTAATTACTCTTCTACTGTAGAGTCTAGTTCTTCCTCCTTTAGCTCAAACTCTATCTTTTCAGGTTCCTTTGATGGAACTTCATGTTTAATAACATCTTTCACCTCTCTGAATACCACATCTCGACTATACACACCCTTCCTTGTTACTGGGTTCCAAAGCTTATAACCCTTTAAACCATCCTTATACCCAATAAATATGTACTTTTCAGATTTACTATCCAACTTTGTTCTTTTGTCCTTTGGAACATGTACATATGCATCACATCCAAATACCCTTAGATATGAAAGAGAGGTTTTCTTACCAATCCATACCTCTTATGGAGTATTATCCTCCAACTCTGATTAAGGTGATCTGTTGACCAGGTAACATGCAGTCTACACCACCTCTGCCCAGAACTCCTATCCTAACTTGGCACCACTGAGCATGCTTCTTGCCCTTTCCATCAACGTCTTTTTCATTCTTTCTGCAACTCCATTTTGCTCAGGTGTGTATGGAGTAGTCTTCTGTCATGCTATACCACACTTCTTGTAGAATTCTTCAAATTCCTTCTTGCAAAACTCTCCACCATTATTTGTCCTCAACACCTTTATCTTTTTCTCTGTCTGGTTTTCCCCTAAAGCTTTAAATTCTTTCAACCTATCAAAGACTTCAGATTTATTCTTAAGGAAATATATCCATGTATTCCTTGAGAAGCCATCTATAAATGATACATGGTACATAGATTTACCCAGTGATGGAACCTTCACAGGTCCAAACACATCACTGTGCACAAGCTCTAATATCTGTTTCGCCCTCTTACCACTACAGGGGAAACTCACCCGATTCTTCTTCGCATATATACAATTTTCATAGAAATAAAAATCCAGAGAGCTATTAGTCATACCTTCTACCATACCTTTACCATGAATTATTCGAAGGCCCTTCTCTCCAATATGTGCAAACCTTTGATACCATAACATGGTCTTTTCTCCATAGACCACTAGATTTTCTGCTCCACTTTCAAGAACCACAAAACTGTTGCACCCATCAATAAAAATGCTACCTTGTAGCTTGTACAGAGTTCCAATCTGAACTCCCCGCATCAACACTAGTGCTCCCCGAACGATCTTGCAAGTATCTTTCTCGAACACTGTTTTTACACCTGCATCATCCATCTTACTTATAGAAATCAGATTTCTAGCTAATGCAAGAATATGCAGAACACCCAAAAGTGTTCTAATACTTCTACCTTGCAACTTCAACTTGACTTTTCCGTAGCCAACAATTCTAGCCTTCGTGTCATCCCCCAAGAAGACACCACCACCATCATATTTTTCATACTCACAGAACCACTCTCTATGGGGAGTGAAGTGAAGGGATGCAACTAAGTCAATCAACCATGCCTCATGATCTACATGTGTACTTGAAGAAGCCAAGTACATATCTCCACCTTCATCTGAGGTGGTTTTCGCTTCTATAGAAGGAGCATCATCATATCCCTTTCCTTTGTTAGGAGCTTTAGATTTACAATTGTAGTGCTCTTCCTTTCCGCATTTCTAGCACATCTTTATAGGTTTTCCCGGAGATTTAGATCTCCCTTTAGATTTAGATCTCCCACTCGATGACTTATTTTTGTTTCTGTTCTAGGACCTTCCTCGTACAGACAAGGAATCACCATTTTGGCTCTCCATATTTTTCCGTCTCATCTCCTTTGTCAGTAAGGATGAGACTATTTCATCAAACTGCAAGGTAGTTGCATTGCTACCTATTACAATAACCAGACTATCCCATGAATATGGTAGAGAACACAACATACTGATGCACTTATCTTCATATGAAATTTTAATATCAATAGATAATAACTGACTTACCACAGTATTAAATACATTCAGATGCTCTGTCACCGAGTCTCCATCTTTCATCCTCACGTTATACAATTTTTTTTGTAGGAACAATTATTCACTAGAGACTCAGATTGGTACAAAGTCCCTAAATTATCCCAGAAATCCTTCGCCGTATTTTCCCTTGATACATTTAGCAATACTGAATCTGAGACACACAATCATATTGTGCTCTTTACCTTCTGATCCAGATTCTTCCATTCTTCATCAAACACTCCCATTGTTTTAGTACTTAGATCTACCGTGATCCACTGATCTTGATCTACCAACAAATCCTCAATCTTGAGTTTCCACAACTCAAAACTCTGACCATTAAATTTCTTGATCTCTATCTTTGCATTACTCACCATATTCTTTCACCACTAGAATCAATCCTGCAAATCTCTCACTAAATAGGGTCTACCACAGGCTTGAGCAAAACCCCTCAGCAACAAATGCGTACCCTTGAAGCCAAAACAACTCTGATAAAAAATGTAGGTTTTAACCCCATACAGGAATTACTTGCATACGAATTCTAAGAACAAAAAATAAACAATGCGAGAGCATAAGACATAAAACACATATATATAGAGATTTTCCCCCGGATCCCAAAACTGGGACTACCAACTTGATTTTTCATTATTTTCCTTTCAATGTTACAATACATATATATACATGCTGAAGCATCCAATACCATGGAATGAAAACCATCGTGCCCAAACCATGTGAAAAAACCATGCACAAAACCATAGGTAGGTCCGCCCACCTAATATAGGGTCCAAAAACAATTTCCTTGGAGCGCTGCCCCAAACCCCATAGAGGGTGGCTAACCACCCCCCTCAAACCCCCTGTGACCCCCCTGCTATGCAATTGACGCAATGAAGGGGGGGCTCCCCCCCCCAATCCCCCGGTTAACTATGGGGGATATCGTGGAAAGAATATAACACAACCCAATATCCCATGTGTATGTAGAGTTAGGAAATACTGAAATTTTTTAGCTTTTTATTTTCTAAAGAAGGTTGTGAATTCTTATAACAAAAGGGAATGGACTCCTATGTTATCCCCCACAAATTAGCAATGAAGATTGCAAAAGACCAAAGGAGGGAGTGAATTGATGTTTTGTTCCCCAACTCTTTTTCAAGAAGTTTGTAGATGCCTAATTGAGGAGGGAATGGATAATTGTTAGGATGAAAAATATGAATATAGGAGGAGAAGATCCATATTAGGTTGTGTAATATGAATAGAGGAGGGGGTGGATCCATATTTAAATAATAATAATAATTTTAAAAATAAAATAAAATTGAGGAGGATTGTTGATTGAATGCTCATATACTTATCGATACAACCAGAGGCCTGACTATAGTGATAAATTACACAATAAAAACATACAAATAAGACATTTTTATGAAATATATACACATTATACACTCATTTTTATTAATATTTATAATGAATTAAAAAATTGGAAGAGTGCTCAAAGTTGAATATATTTGGTAGTAATTAATAGTTTCTCATTAAAATTAAATAAAAGGAGAAAACCCTAGAACCATTTTAATGAGAAAAAAATACCATTCACAAATACACTCCATGTCCTTGAGAGCATATAACTTGGGGGATGTCTTCTTCTCTTTTCTTCAAAATCTCCAATGAAATGGTTTCTGGAGCCCTTCTAATCTCAGTTTTTCATTTCTCCTTCTTGGAGCCTATGGGTTATAAGCCCACAAATCAACTGAACACGTTCGAGGCGACGACAAAGGGTCCATTGGGGGATGGTAATGATGGATTGGTAGAGACCTTAGGTTGAGTAATTGGGGACAACAAAGGGTCCATTGTAGTTCAGTGTAACACCGAAATTTTCACCTTCCTCAAGAAGAATAAGGAATCTCACCTGAGGTGTGTCGTGACCTTATTTAGTTAAGGGGTAGGAACCAAGCATCAGAAGGAATCACACAAAATCTAGAAATTCTATTTAACTCAAAACACTGCATCAAATGTATAACCATTGTGAAAGACAACAATTATATCATTCAAAGGAACATAGAGTGCGAACATGCATTCAGAATAAACTTTTTGAAGGGTCACATAAAACTAACTCAGATGAATCCACAAACATCCCCGAAACTCCCTTTCATTAGTTTCTACCATTAGTACATCATTACATTCAGGATCTAATGCCTTCGCATCAGAAAATAACTAGGAATATAAATTAATACGTGACCAGGTGATCACAAAGTCATGTAGAGCTCGATAGGCTCCGTGACAACATTTCAATACGCACACTTTTTATCCTTTTTTTCTCGATTCCCCTTCATTTTTTATGCACTCATCTCACCTTAACTACTGGTTTGTTTCTCCAATGCCTTGCCCTTTCCTTCTCGACTTCTTCTATTGCTCAATAACAACTGCTTCCTCTACTATTGATGATTGTTTAAGCTTAGCTATGAATACATTTACCCCTATTTCCCTGTACAACCTTTCACAACTGCCAGACCTTAGTGGATTCCGTATCCTTCCTTGGTTGCTTTCTTTGTGACTCTCCATTGATCACATTTTTTCAAAACATAGTCAAACATTTGTCCCCAAAATGAAGGACCCAATAGCCCCTGACCATAGTCATTTGACTCGTCCTCGAGTCAATCATTTACTAATGTTTTTGGTGCTTCTTGCTTAGCTGATCCTACTGGTGTTACGCCTTCTTGGCCTGCTCCTTCAAACGAAGGACCCAAATATGGAATGGATTGAATGGCGATGATTTTAAATTGTGTGTACTTAGTAAGGGTTGAATTCCATGAGCCTGTAAGATTTCTAGCTTGTTCGATGAATTGCATAGTGAGTTTAGTCGTTGGTTGAGGTGGTTTTGTCGCTAAGAGAGTGTTCCTTTAGGTTTCTTCTACTTCGTTGATCTGTTGGATTTGTTGGAAGTGGACTTGTGTAGGTAGTTTAAGGTCGCCTAGCAAAATTTTTTTGGAACATGATTCATCCTCAATTTTCTATATATTTTTTTTGTGGATGTTCATTTGTGCAAGAAACTCCTTTTTTTGATTGAGGTATGGGGTGGTGAGGGCTTCATTGAAAAGATGATTAACTTATTGGCACAGAGAGTAGACAAACTGATTTTTCTTTACAAGGAAGCTTGACCAATCACAAACTTGAGTGAAGATTTGTTTAGCTTCTCCCATAGCTTGTATAATGGAGGCTTTCAAAAAATCCACTTGAGTGATTTTCTGCTCGATTTTGCTAGCATACTGGGTTGATGGATCTGGGAGCACCCTATGGGTGGTGGAAATAGTTCTTTGAAGCTTTTTGTTTGTTGAGAATAGGTTGGTGCACGTAGTTTTGATATGATTATAGCAATCTAAAAGAGTGCAAGCTTGAAAGTCTTCTGGTGCATTTGGTACTATTTCGACAACTGTGGGCCAAATATCTTGGAAGTTTGCACTAATTTCATCAATCTATTGTTGTAGCTCTTGCTTCAACTTTAGAAGTTTATCTCTTTAGCTCTAATGGAAATATGGTTTTGTTGTTTCTGCTCGTTCTAGGTTGTCAAATTGTTGTACAATGCCTCTGCTTGGTGTGCAACTGGTTGAATAAAAGTAAACAATTGAGAAGACGACCAACTTTGGAGGTCATCAGGTGTTAGAGTAACAAGTTGAGGATATTGGATTTGCAGTGGTTGGATGCTAGAAACTGATTTCTCATGTTTCCTTGGTGCAAGGTCTCTCACTGCACGGTCTCAACAGTGTGGGAACTGATATGGTCTGGACTAGAATGCAGCGGTGAAAAGGGGGTGGGATTAGTCGTTAGAGGTAAGGTGCGTAAGGTTTTTCTGCCCTGAGTATCAGAGGTGATAGGTTGATCAATTGTCACTTGTGGGCCTAGTACTAGTAGAAAAGACAATAGAGATGTATTAATGGAATCCTGTTTATAGGGGGAACGATAAGTGCCTATTTTGTAGTGTTCGTAATGGGCTGGATTACATAGTCTACTTCCATTTCAATCTTGACACCGAGAGGATTGTTGGATGGAGGGATTTATGAGATAGTGGCAGAGGGGGAGGTTGTTTGGGGTGATGGATTGTGTGACTTTAGGGATACAATGGAGGTTGATAACAGATTTTCCTCAAGGAATGGTGTGCTAGTATGGCACTTTGGTTCCTCGTCGGTGAGGTCGAAAACCTGGGTAGAGGTAATTGTGATAAGTCTCTTGGTAATTGATGGTGGTTAGGCAATAATCGACTAAGTATTCTGGATGGTGGGTTCAATATGAGAGTGGGTACCCACATAGGGAATTGAGGTAATGAATGGGCTGAAGTGAAAAATAGCATTTCGACTAACATTGAGATTTTTAGAAAATGAGGGGAATGGACTTACTGATGACCCAAGACCCTCCAAATTATTTCGAAATAACATCATCGTTTTATTGAGCTTCTTTAAGACTGGATTGAACATCTCCTCTACTATTCTTTTCTGGGAGGCAGAGGGGGTTTCGCTAGGAAGTGGCCTAAGCAACATCCTTTTAAATGAATATGTCATCTTACCATCTTGAATTTCTCCAAAAACTCTAAGACATGATGTGACTTCAATATGGAATGCCTCTTCTTAGAAAATGTAGGGATGAGTGCACATCTGGAACATGTATGAATCGACACATTTAGGGCAAATCCAAGTGCTACCATGGAAATTTCCAAACCGTATTTCCTGTGAGTATTCATCTAGAAGAAACAATGGGGTTCTGGGCTTGGCTTCGATGACATCTAACATCTTTCCATACTACCCTGTGAAGGATGTATCATTGATTTCCTTGCTGTTGGGATCCCTTGAAGTCCACCATGGTAAGTATAAGAGTGCCAAGGGCTGATCACTGACAACAAGCAGTAACTCTCTACCTTTTGGTGGGAACCACTTCATCATAGCTAAGGAAATGACAAGATATCCATATATAAAATATGTTTCCCTTTTGTACACATCTTCACAGGCTTCAAAGAGATCATTGAATAGATAACTACACCAATTTAACTATGTGCCTTTCTCACAACCTTCCTCCATTGAAATGGTGTCCAAGGTGCACTCACCCTTTGAGTAATGGTGTATTATTTTCCTAGCAATTATATAGCAGGAAAATTTGATGGTGGGATTGTTAATTGGCTGAATAAGGGCTCCCTTACCATTGTGCTGAGTATTATACTTGTTGTAGTAATTTTTGTCACTTGTCTTCTTTCTCTACTTAGAAGTATTCTAGAATACATATGGCACTGTGGCCCCCACAATGGATAGTGCTATCAATTGTTGAATGTCACTTGCATGTATGGGGTATTCCTTATCAAGCCAGAGGGAACCCCCATGCATTCAGGTGATGAGGAATTTAGTACACTACATTACTGTTCCTGAAGTTCCAAACATTGGTAAAATTAATAAATTTAGTAGTGTAGACCTTTGTATGCCTTTGAAATTCTCTTTGATTATGGATAATTGGCTTCCATCTATTTTGGTTACGACCTCTGTAAAAAATTCATACTTGAGCACGGGGAAATGGAAATAATATTATAGGTGATTATCCACAAGTGTGGCCTTCTCATACTTGTTGTAGAGATTCTCAATTTTAGAGACTATGGAGTCAGATATAGGTGTGGGAAAAAATATTTTAGTGACCTGAGTCATGGTTGCAATTTGACTTCTATACACAATAGACATAACGGGTTTTAATTTGGGCTGAGGACGGGAGGAATACATCACAGAAGCCACACTAAGAAATTTTACCACCTATGCTTTTATAATGAAGAACTTATCATTGACATAAAAAATAAATAAAAATACCTGACACGATGTTTTTGTTAGATATCATTTTGGGATTCAACTGCGTTATGTAAGTCATTCATCTATGACCATTTCCATGAGAGGTAGTCATAACTGACTAATTTCTCATGATTTTTGAATAGTTCACGTAGCACTCATTGGCACTTCTAAACTCGATTCAAATCATGCATTGACAATGGCTATGACCTAGAACTCACCTAGATGATGTGAAAACTGAAAAGGATGGTGCTCATGATGGTTAAATATGACGAGATGATGGTAGGTCCCAAAAATATGATAACCATATCATGTCAAGAACGTTGAAGGAAATATTTAGCCAGAATTCAAAATGATGCAGGGAATTATTACTAATTATTATGGATAGGAAAAATGCCACATGCGACTTCCCAACCACAATCGGATTCAGAGAGAGCACTTGATTGACGTAACTAAGATAACTGACGTAACTTTATTCATGAGTGATGCGACTAAAATAATTGACAGAACTAAACTAACTAACGTAAACTAAGTGACTGGTGCAACTAAAATAATTGACTGAATCTACCTAATCCTAACAACAATCCCCTTTGGGAGACTGAATCGATTCAATGAAGAATTGATTGTGCCATGGAAGGGCTTTAGGTGTGCACCATTCACCCACCTAGGAAATAGGACTCCATCTAGTTGTGCGAGTTTGATATATCTAGATTCTTTCACTTCAGCAACAATGAATGGTCCTAACCAATGCATTCTCAACTTTGCAAGATGCTTTAGAAACTTACTGTTGTATAAGATAACTTGATCCCCAACTACAAATGACTTCCACTTTATGTGTCATTCATGCCATGCTTTTTTCCTCTCTTTCTCGAAAGTTTGGTGAAAGTCTTCTAGAAATTGGGCCTCATCTAACTCCTAGATCTCATCCAACCGCTTCACTATGCACTCGTCCTTTGACATGTGAGTGGCATGTGCAATGAAAAGGTTGGGAATCATAAACTTGATGGATACTACAACTTCTCACCCATAAACAAGTTGGAATGAAGTATACCTGTGGAGGTGCTTGATGGTTGTATGGTAGACCCACAACATAGTCAACACCCACTTGTCCCAGTCGTCTCAGTTAGTAAAGCATATCTTGGTGAGTCCTCTCTCTAAGATTTTGATAAAAGCTTCCATAATGTCATTTTCTTGGGGGTGGTATGGGCCGCTCTTATGGTACTGGATCATAAATTTTTTCAGTAATGAGGTGATTGTCTCATTAATGAAGTGGGTTCCCTAGTTGCTTATGAGGCTTCAGGGGCACCCAAACCGAGTGATAATATTCTCAAAGATGAAACTAGTAGTGGTTTCTGCAGTGCAATCCTTGACTGGAGTAGCTTCAACCCATCTGGTAAGGTAATTTGTGGTGGTGATAATGTATCTGGTATGGGATTGATGTGCCAAAGGGTTAATGGGCCCCACAAAGTCTATCACCCATTTCTAAAAGTCTTGGAGTGCCCTTACTGGTTGCAAAGGAATCCATCCCAGTGTGACGACCTTCCCACATGTTGGAAAACATCACATTTCTTGGTGTATTCGTTTTCATCTCAGAAAGATATGGGCCACAAGAGTCCTGTCTATAACACTTTTCTCGCAGTGGCTTTCCCGCCCATATGTCCACCTACAACTCCCGAATGGCATTCCCATAGAACTTCATGATTCTCATGATCAAGGACACACCATCATAATATATGGTCAAGGACCATCTTGTACAATTGTCCTATGATCAATTGAGAATCTGTAATTTTAACTACCATGTGCCTTTGTTTTTTCATCGTGTACCCGTCTAGACATTTGCTGGGGGTTAAGAACAATGAAATGTCCTCCAAGTAGTCTAGTATGGCCTCAACTCGAAACAGGTCAAAATTTGGTAATTGATCATCTACTGACCCCATAGCTTCGCAAGATTCTAGTCGAGAAAGATGATCAAGACCCACATTCAACATTCCTAGCTTGACGATTACTACTAATGTGAACTCCTAGAACAACAAAAGCCATTTAGAAATCCTTCCTTCGAGCACAAGCTTGTTCACCAGGTACTTCAGGGCATAATGATCAGTAAAGAACTTGAATGCCACCCCAGAATATGGTGTTGGAACTTCGATAGTGAGTACACCATTGTGAGAGCTTCACGTTCAATTGTGGTATAGTTCTTTTCTGCTATGGAAAATTTTATGTTGGCAGAGTAGATCGGGTGATTAAGGTTAATGTTTCCAGGTTGATCCAAAATAACTCCCAAAGTGATTCTCAATGCATCGATATGGACATGAAAATTCTTGCTCCAATATGGATAAACCAAGTTTTGCGCACTTCTCATATTTTCTTTTAGCACATTGAAGGCAACATGACATTCATTGGACTAGGAAAACCTTTCATATTTATTCAAAAACTTCCCAAGTGGCGTGGTGATTGAAACATAGTTGGATATGAACCTATAGTAATATCCTATGTGGCTAAGGGTTGATCTCAGCTTCTTAACACTTTCCAGTGGAGGCATATTCAAGATTACAGTGACCTTGGCAGG
The DNA here is from genome assembly GCA_000404065.3 of Pinus taeda. NCBI lineage: Eukaryota > Viridiplantae > Streptophyta > Pinopsida > Pinales > Pinaceae > Pinus > Pinus taeda. Next base: position 127,511 of record APFE030067420.1, on the reverse strand, counting down.
ATTGACACACACCCCCTCCTTGCAAACTATATGCCCCAGAAGTGTTCCAAAAGGGAAAACAAAAATGCACTTCTTCAAGTTCAAGGAGATATGTAGCTTCCTATAGTAGTCAAACAAACTTGAAGCAAGTTGGAGTGTCTTTTTAAAAAATTGTAGACTATCCAATCATCCATGTAGACCTCCAAGAATCTGTGAATATAGTCCCTTAAGGCAGCTATTATGATCCTAGAAAACACTGCTAATGCATTCTTCATCCCAAAGGGCATGACATGGTAGGCATATGACCGTCATTTAGTCGTGAATGTGGTTTTATTCTTACCCACCTTTGAAATACGGACCTGATGGTAACCAGAGAATCCATTTGTGAAAGAGTAGGCTTCGTTACCTGCAACATTATCTAGGAATTCATCCCTAAATGGGGTAAGAAAGGGGTCATGAAAGAAAGCACTATTCAAATTCCCGTAATCCGCATAGACCCGGATTTCCTCGAATTCCTTTTTGTTATGCATAACAATTGGGTTGACCCACTCAAACTCATCAAATGGGAAGATAAGCCCTACTACCAACATTTTTCAATTTCCATTTACACCTTTTCCTTGACCCTCGGGTTCAATCTATATGGCTAACGTTTCACTAGCCTCGGATCTGGCTTAAGCACAATCTTCATTTCCCCCATCTCTCCCCTAATCCCTTTACGCTTCACAACAGATGAAGAGAACAGGTCTTCCTAATAACTTAAGAGATCGAAGATTTCCTAAGTAGTTTGCACATCCCAATAATCCTCGATTGAAGCTAATTTTGGTTTCTCCTCAGTGCCAATATTGTGCTTCAGCAACTTTAGAGGTAGTAGTTGTGGGCCAGTGGTTATAGGCCCATATTCAAAGCTTCCCCCCATTAAAATTCCTTAAATGTCAAGTTCCTTAACTCCTCTAAATTATCCCCATCAAGTTCCAAGTTTATTTTTCAACAAGCTACTGTTTCATGGAATCTGGATTCATATATGTGATCGAATCCATCCTGATCAAAGTAGTCTTCAGTAAGATTACCTACCAAGAGAAAGACCCCTTTGACTAATTCCAGGGAAACTATTATCCTCTCGTCGTCATCGTTGAAGGAAAAATCACTGATAAACTACGCTGTAATACAGTCCCATTCATCGGTCTGCCTCCTTATTTCGTCATTTGTGTACCACACCTATAAAAATTTCCACGAAGTGTGGACAAAGCTATGCACCGAAAACAATTTTGGAATTCCTTCTCTGATCCATCTAGCTTTACATTCTTGTAGGCATTAGTGAGGGTCAATATTCCCTTGATACTTTGTGAAATTGGACGGGTAATCTTCTGAATACAGCAATCTGGCTATCAATGTGGACTTAACCACCTGCCACTCTCTGTGATGGTTGTAGTGAGAGCCCCAACACCTTTCCAGAGTCACTCGGAGTGTGATGCAGGAAAGTGTTCCCTCTGCGGATAGAGGTAACCGCTCCAGCCTTAGAGTGGGTCTAGTCACAACAAGGACAGATCAGCAATAGATTTCCTTAAACATTCATAGTTGGAGGCCTACCTCAACCGGTGGTCGATGAAGTTCCATTGCACTGCTCCAGCTTCCACTTCCTTCTCCTCAATGAGTGATCAACTTGAAACAATGCAAAGGAAATAAAACAAAGCACGTAACCAGAAAACAACAATGATCTATTTACTCACAAAGTCAAGAAGTCATGAGCTATCAAGTAAATTACATACAAGACATAGGAAAACATCATTGATTGTATTAATAATGAAATAAAAGCAAGCTTACAACCGAGTCTTGACATTACAAGCCTTCCTAGAGGGTCCAACTTGTGTGTTTCTCAAGCATTCACTCTTTGAAGATGAATCTCCCAACATGCAATGTCTTTCTCTCACTCATAAGTTTTAACACAAATTTAAGTGCACTTCACAACCTTCCATAAGCTATCAACAATCTCACACTTGTCACACCCACACCATCTATCTATCAAACTCAAAAGCACTAACAACACTACTCAATCCAAAGAATTACCAACTAGCTGATCATATTAAAGGTGAGTGTTTAAATAGGAGAAGGAGTCTCCATAAAATGTGGAAGAGAGAGCTCATCCCCAAGGAAGGTAGCACAAATGATAGAACTGCCATACTAGAGGAGGAAGGGTGACACAAACTATGCCAACAATCAGGTCTGGAGACATCCAAAAGGCTGACTGTTGGAACGAATTCACCCAATCTGGATCATCGTGACTTTATAACTAAGCTTTAGCTTTGACATCGCTAGTAGGTAATGTAGCCAATAAATCCGTCGCTAAAGATAGCAAATAGCCTCGTGCCGGAGCATGAAATCTGACCATCATGGGAAATAGATGTACTCCCGCGATAGAAGCATGACTGGACTGTTTACGATCGCCGTCCGTCGCGTACATTAAGTACATTCTTGCGATGAGGCAAAAAACTTAGCAAAAGTGGGTCAATTTGCAACATAAGAGAGCATTCGTTTAGTATGAGCATGTTTCACTTCGACACATGAGATAGTAGAAGGACTGGGGTGAAAGCAGTGATAAATTATTGTGTAACAGATGCCCCCTAAATTATGAAGCCCGAGAGAGTGGGAGGGGTGAAATGCTTTACAAAAATGTCTGAGATGGAACACCATCTGGAAGAAACCTGTAGGCGCAAGTACAACTGATATCTCTAATAGTGAAAGACATGTAGTCTAGGCATGGGTGCAACCATCCAAAAGACATACGAGCTAGATCTGTGGTATGGAAATAGCCATCTAACTAGTAAGACCATGATAATGAAGGTATGGTCGCAGCGATCCATCAATGGGTCATGTAATCACAAACCAATCCACGCAGCGTGAACATGTGTAATCTGAGTTTGGGGTCTTGAAACCCAACCGATCATGGTACAAATTCTAGCATGCGAATAGATATGCTGAGGTCGAGCATGATAGAAAGTCACTTAATTACTGGTAAATGAGGAAAAATGTTAACATGCATGAGAGAAACCACCAATAATGCCAAAGGTTCTCAAGGTACTGTCCAGTACAATCCACGAAGTGTGAAGAATGAGCTGAAGTCGAACACTCGTGGAATCACCCAATTGACGACCAATGATGAAAGTCTATCGTCAGGCGCGAAGAACTTGTCATTGAGGCATGAAAGTTCCAAGGTACCAGAGGGGATCTCTAGATCAATCTCTTGGATAATGAGCTGACGTCGACAAGAGATGATCCATCGTAGGAGGGCCATAATGTTTCCCCCATCAACGACATGAGATAAGGAACAAGCAGTAGATGGTGAAACAGAGTATCAAAGGAGGAGGTATGGATGTAAACTGCAGAAATACTATACTCTTAAACATGTCGGCGACACAACTCCAAAGGGCTACAACATTCAGGTACCAAGGGATCAGAAGCTTGATGGAGACAACATGGATCAAATGGAATGAGGCTAAATGGCAACCCAAAACCCTAGAAGGCCAAACGACGATGTATGGATATCCCAACCCAACAAGAAGCAAAAGTGTCGATGTTCAAGAGTGACTAGCTATCGCAGGTAATCAATGACAATTTCCAAATTTTCCCCCACCATTGTTGTCGAGTACCCCAATTATTTTTGAAAACAAGCTTTTAGGGGATAGCATGTGCTTGTAATATAAGTTCGACCTTTCATCGAATCCAACCTAGTAATAGTTTAACGAGCCCTAGGGAGGAGAAGCTTGAGTCTCGTCATGGTGACAAGTCCAATGTTGTCAGGGTTTAATGAGTTTGACATAGGTAAAACTTGGAGTCTTTTTCATGTTTAGGGAGTTTGAAAAAGACACGAAAAAGAAAACTCCAGGGGGTTCCTTTTTCATAGATTTGTGTCTCTTGAGCCCGAAAAAGTATAAAACAACACTTGAGAGAACCGCTTGATCATTACGACCAAGGAGTACCTTTCGCAACTAGTGACATTGATCCGAAAGAGTAGAAAAGTGATCAAAGACACATCGTTTCATAACCGATATCGGACTTGAAAAGACAAAAGTCCGACAATCTTTTCGTGTTTACATGGTTGGAAAAAGGGCTTAAATATGATCGCCTCTTATTTTGTTTAATGAGTCAAAAGGAATAACTCGGCTATATTGTCATCTTTTAAGTCAGAAAATGAGCTTAAAGGCGACTCATCCTAGAGGAATGAGTGGTATAAAGGGTAGCAACTAGTTCTGACAATGGTGGAACTGCTCAAAACATGCAATGGTCAAGAGGCTAGCTAATAACACCACTCATCACTGTGGTTCTTCAGGAAATGAAAAACAACCAAGTGAAAGCATATGATCGGCCAAAGAGATGGTGGCGATGGAATGAAACAAACAAGGCTCATCTAGCAGATAAACAACAATCACGAGATGTAAATCAGGTATGGGTTCATTTTTACACAAGCTTGAACCAAGGAGAACTCTGCTTGGGTTCGGTTTCATGTTTACACAAGCTTGAAACGAAAAACTATACTTGTTATAAGTTCACATGCCCCCAGCATAATGATGCAAATCGAGGTACATGCCCCCCAAGCTTCATTGCATTCAACGAGGTGGATGGAATGAAGGTTCATTTTCGAGATCTTGGAAAGACTCAACTTGGATTTTACAAGATCTTAATCAAAGACTCAATTTGGAAAGAGAGGTGTTTGATTTTTTTAATGAGGTTGACACAGTAAAAGAACTATCCTCATAACCCTTGTTTCATTTTTTAAAGAGGTTGACACAAGATCAAGAACTTTCCTCAAGACACCTAGTTTCATTTGTTAACGAGGTTGACACAGGAACAAACTATCCTCGGAACTCCTTGTTTCATTTTTTAACGAGCTTAACACAAGACAAGGAACTATTCTCATCACTCTTGTTCATGGGTCATATGTAAACATGACTCCCAAGAGATCTTCACTGGATGGAAGAACCACACTCTGGGAGGAACACATGTCATGAGACACCAATGACAGATCAGGTTCTAATGCCCCCAGTACATGATGTACAAGACCATCTACATGATCATTAGTGATGCAGAGACGGAACGGGTAGACACATAATTGATGTGCGGCTAGGAAGGTACTACTTGCGAGCAAGAACCGATAGGGGATGACAGCTACACTAGAGGCACCAAGGGACTAAAGAACGATAATTGATCGATTGTCACCATTCTTCCATCGTGTGGAAAACAGACCACACAGAAAAGTGAAGAGACAAGGGCCCCCATGGCGTAAACATAGTCACAGCCAAGGACAAGACTGAAATCTAAAGCACCTTGGACAACCATTATGTCTATATAGATGGTTTTGCCTCCCAAAGTAACAGGAAACTTTAGAAGGATCTGCAAAGGTCAACTAGTTCCTTCGTCAAATGCCAACAGATTCTGCACGACCGGCACAAGCTGTGGGGACCCCAAAGCTTGCCAAGTAGTGAAAGGCATGAGGCTAATTGATGCACCCTCATCTAAGACAGTGCCAAGTACTACCTTATCATAGGCATGTACGGTAATCTGGAAAGGCACGAAGGATGGAAGGTGAAAAGCAGCCAAATGACTCTAGTCGAAGGAAACGACTAAACTACTTGGTGGGGGTATCATATGATTGCCCCCATGCTCTATAGGAACCGAAGAAGGACATTCCTGAGTAGCGGGGATAGGAGGGTCATTCTCGAACTCAAGAGAATCTGACGAGATGAGAACAACATGAGCAGTGCGATCATGACGCTCTTCCGAAACAAAGTGATCAACAGGTGGTGAATCCAAGTCGACACTCTCTCCGACTAGTGGTCGGTCTGGAACGGGCTGAGCACAGCCAAGTTTGGGAAGAGAAGGGTGGACAAGAGAAGAATCTAAGTAAATCTCTTTGTCAACCAGGAGAGGGTCTGAAGAGAGCCTTTGATAACCAACTAGAAGTGGAGGCGAAGAAGCTGTAAGACCTTCCAAAACAGCTGAAGCTTTATCCATGAGTGGACAAAGGTGAAGGGGATGGTTTCCTTCACGTAGCCTACAGGGGAATCGAATCTTCCCTTTCTTGTTACCACTACCAGTTGATAGGGTAGCATTGCCATGAGCTTTAGAGGATGATGAGGGACGAGCCAGATCGTGAGACCATACTTCTAAGATCCTAGGAATGCCAGGACAATCATGAAGAAGATGGTCACCCTTGCACAATTTACAAGGAAACTTAACCTTCCGCGGAGGAGCAGAAGGTGTCACGACCTGGGATGTACTTGAAGCAATAGTTGCATAGGTGGCCTCATGCTTATCGAACTTCTTCTTCTTCTTCATCTTCTTATTTTTCTTCTTAGTCTCCTAGTTACTAGATATGGAACTTTCACCAGGTGAAGGAGGAGAGGAAGGCGGAGAAATGGGGGAAGAAGGCATAGGCTCAGCCTTGGAATCAACATGTCATGGTCCAGACGAAGGAGATGGTGGAATAGGATTCATGATGCTTGGGACCACCAAGGCTGAAAACAACCACATGGGAAAACCGATGGTTAACCCAGACAAAGACAATGTTGCCATATACAGAGCACCGACATTTCCAAATGGAGGAAACAGACCGGGATTTCCATCTGGGGGAAGACCTTGGCTGGTAGACTCGGGGAATGTGGCCATCGTGAATGAACCTAAAAAACACTCTTATCACAACCAAGAACTCGAAAAGTTACCAAGAATATTTCATGGGCAATAAATTTTATGACGCAGGAACAAAACTTGACCTTTTCATGTTTCAAGAGTTGAGAAAAGGATGAAAAGGTGACTCTATCTCTTTCAAGGTTTAATGAGCCTGAAAGGACAAGTGCTCAGATGGACCTTTTCTTTTAGGGAATCTGAAAAGGAATGAAAGTGACTACTCTGGAGAACTAGGCAAAAGGTTTACCAAACAACCCATAAAATTGCATATACACCTTGGCAGTCATATGAAAACCAAGGTCTTTCCGTACGGTAGTCAATCTTCCCAAATGCTGTGTTCAGTGCGTTACGGTTTGCAAGGTGGTAGACATGGCTTCCTAAGGATATAGGATGATAACCTAGTGGGGTCTCCCAACATATACTCGACAGTACATGGGAGCACAATTCCGTACTAGACTGCTACTGAGTCACAAAAGGAGGAATCACCCAACCTTGAGTGAAAGCAATAGTGACTAGGTTTGATGATGTTGGAGCATGTCTCTAGCCTAGACCTCTAAATAGTGTGTGTTATGTTCCAATGCGTTGTTAAGTTTATTCAGTTCATTTTAAAGTTGATCTTGAATTATGTTTCCATTTTTAGGCCTTACCGTATGTATACAACAAAACCTAGGATGCAGCTAGAATGAGCGAAATATCCTTTTACTTCAATGAACACTACCTACAGGAGGGTAGAGAGATCATTCCCAAACCAAGAAAACAAAGATAAACAAATGCAGTCACTCAATGGATACAGACATCAATCCCTACAGTGCATGGATACTATTAATGAGATATTTTATCATTTGCTTCCCAATATGCAAACTTGAAATGCAAATTCACTTTCACTTTCATATACTAAATGAATGCAGTCTTTTGATTTTGATGTTTAAAATTTAAAAGAAACAAACAACCAAGTGTGGAAAAACCAGTCGATCCAAACAATCATGATCTATGTTCAGTAGTGAAAAGAAATTGAATCAATACCAAAGATTGGTTCAATAATTGTCACTAAAAATCAACCAGAAACAAGCAATGGGGAAGGTTCAATCAAACCAACAAGAAAGTTGCAAATGAACCTTGGGAAAACCAGCAACCAAGCCAATTGATCCAAGAACTTAAAAGAACGAACTAGGTCACATAGGCAAAAATGCAAGATTCATTCAACAAAGCCAAAGAAAAAGTGCCTTAACCATAAACAGTCAAAAACAAGCTACTGAGCAAGAAAAAAAAGCAAGGGATCAACAAGACTGGTGAATTCAGGAGGCAAAATTGAAAAAACAATTCTACAGGAATCGTTGCGGGAACTACATAAGCAACTAGCACCGATCAACAACTAGTTGTAGCAACAGAGCGACGTCGTTGGGGAAGTACACGTCTTTTCCGCGGCGTGACGATTTTAGGAGTCGTCGCAACTGTGTGACAATGTTCAGCGATGCATAGGATTTTACAAAAGAGTGAGTGCGACAGCGCGACTTTTAAACTATTTTCCGCGAAGATGTTAAAAACAATGGCAAACGAACAAAAAACTCCCAAACAAAAACCAGTCAATCCTACAGACAATAGAAGGATTCCCCAGATCGATCTAGGTGACCCAAAAGACTAATAGTTAATCCATAAAATTCAAGAGAGACCAAATCAAAAATCAAAACAAGAGCAAACAAGAGAAGAACATAGGATAGACTCCACAGTAGAGTCACCAACTTGTGATGCAAGAAAGTGTTCCCTCTGCAGACAGAGGCAACCCCTCTAGCCCTAGAGTGGGTCTAGTCATAGCAAGAACAGATCAACAATAGATTTCCTTAAACAGTCATAGTTGGAGCCCTACCTCAACCGATGGTCGATGAAGTTCTATTGCGCTGCTCCAGCTTCTGCTTCCTTCTCCTCAATGAGTGATCAACTTGAAACAATTCAAAGGAAATGCAACAAAGCACGTAACCAGAAAACAACAATGATCTATTTACTCACAAAACCAAGAAGTCATGAGCTATCAAGTAAATTACATACAAGACATAGGAAAACATCATTGATTGTTTTAATAATGAAATAAGAGCAAGCTTACAACCCAATCTTGACGTCACAAGCCTTCCCAAAGGGTCCAACCAGTGTGTTTCTCAAGCATTCACTCTTTGAAGATGGATCTCCCAACATACAATGTCTTTCTCTCACTCATACATTTTAACACAAAGTTAAGGGCACTTCACAACCTTCCACAAGCTATCAACAATCTCACACTTGTCACACCCACACCAACTAACTATCAAACTCAAAAGCACTAACAACACTGCTCAATCCAAGGAATTACCAACTAGCTGATCATATCAAAGGTGAGTGTTTAAATAGGAGAAGTAGTCTCCATAAAATGTGGAAGAAAGAGCTCATCCCCAAGGAAGGTAGCACAAATTACGGAACTGCCATACCAGAGGAGCAAGGGCGACACAAACTATGCCAAAAATTAGGTCTGGAGACATCCAGAAGGCTGACTATTGGGACGAATTCGCCTAATCTGGATCATCGCGAGTTTATAACTAAGATTTAGTGCTGACATCACTAGTAGGTAATGTAGCCAGTCAAACTGTCGCTAAAGATAGCAGATAGCCTCAAGCCGGAGCATGAAATCCGACCTTCACGGGAAACAGATGTACTCTCGTGATGGAAGCACGATTGGACTATTTACGATCGCCTTCTATTGCATATATTAAGTACATTCTCACAATGAGGCAGAAAACTTAGGAAAAGTGGGTCAATTTGCAACGTAAGAGAGCTTTCGTTCAGTATGAGCATGTTTCACTTGGACACATGACATAGTAGAAGGACTGGGGTGAAAGCAGTGACAAATTACTGTGTAACACAGAGGGTGATATTCAGCAAGGGAAATTTATATATATCTAGGATGCTCTTATCAAATTCAATAATAAAATCAGTAACAGAACCCATACCATTAAAATTATGGAACTATCTTACCTTGGTACCAACCCAATGGATATGGTGGATCATGTCACATCTCCTAGTGTTGATCTCATGTTTGTTTTGATACCATTCATCCCACGTAGCCTCAGATCCAACTTTAGAGCTCTGAAAACATTTCCAACTAATCGACCCTCCTACCATAGGATTGGTGTAATCTACCCTCTTTACCACAATTAGCCGGTATAACTAGTTGATAAACTCAAGTTATTCCCTGTCATCTGCTGACTCGGTTAACCTAGGCCCTTAATAAGGATCCAAGGGCTAGATCACTCAGAATCCCTCCACTTCAAAGGTCATGATTTCTCTCTTTAGATCAATCATTGCATAGTTTTTAAAGGCCCATTCTATTCTTAGCAATGCCGGATAGGGGTCTTTGTCTCCCATAATATCTATTACCTCAAAGTCAACATATGTCTTTACCCCTACTATGTCGACCTCTACATGTTATAGACATCCAACTAGGAGGATACAATATTGATTCACCATGCATAACTGAATTGAAGAGAACACCAACTTAGGTCTTCCCAAGGATTTCCATGTTTTTCTTGGTAGAATATTCACATATGAACACAAGTCTAGAATTGTATCCTTGATCTAGAATCCTACAATCTAGGCATCAACCCAAAATTTCCTCCCTTCAATTTTCTTGTTCCTACACACTTTTCTAGAGTGTATTTCGGGAAAAATAGTAGACATGGGTCCTTCCACAATCTCCCCATCCTTGACAACAAATTTAATATATTTCCGCAACTTCCCCAACATCTTCTCATCATTCACCATCTGCAGAAAGAAACTGAACCATTATGCTATAGGTTGGGAATTAGTTTGTGGTAGTTTTAGGCTTCTAGCCTTTGAATGTTTTGTTTATTCTCCTTGGGGCTCATCATTTGGAGTCAATTTGTTTAAAAATATCCAAGGCCTCTTTGTAGTACTACTTCTGCTGGCTCGAATCATATGAGTGCTTCGGTGAGGCAATCTTTATGATCCTTGATTGTTCAATGGATCTAGAGTTGGCTCCAGCCTTCATTCCTCCTCGGGTGACTATATTAATGTTCGATAGGGGAGATGTCTCAGGTTTCCTTGGTTTGACATTAATTACATTTTCTCCCCATTGGAGGTTGTGCTCTTCTCATCTAGAAATCAACTCTAGGTAATCTTCTGTTGCATGCTTGTTGACCCTGCACTAGGAGCACCAGTGTCTTCTGGGTAGTGGACAATATCTTGCAACATGCCCCTCTTTATCACAATTTTAGCAATATATTGGACCCTTTCCTCTTGTTCTTCTCTCCATTATTCCTCCACCTCCTCGTCCTCAACGAGCTTCATTAATCCTATAGGAAAAATGATCTAATCGATCATCTAGGGTGTCTAAGGCCTTGTACTGATCAATGTGGTGTGTCAACAAACCACAAAAATCACAAAAATGTTGTTTGGCACATTTGAATACTTTTGTAAGAATGGACAAAGGTGAGGGAGATGTCCTTAAGTCTGGCATATTTCATAACATTCATTCAAATTTGTACTTTGTTGATTAGGAAAGACATGGAACTATGTGCACCCTGTATATAAACCTCGCATACCAACCTATGCAACTTTGATGACAAGTAAAGATGTGGAAGGTACCACTGACATAGAGGGAGAGCTCAGACCTCACAGTTTTGGGCACTTTGTGGCGTGATGCCCCTTGATATGGTAATTTTTACACCATATGTGTGGTTGCGAAGGTCACATCAGATGCATGTCCCTTAACTTCTTTGTTGGATAAACAATCTAATGCTGCTATGAGAGTGCGGTCATGGGAAATTGTTCCTCCTCAGTGTTCATGTGGGTATCCTAACATGGCCTCAATTCGAGTTTCCTATTCTAGGGCTTCATGTAGAGTATTAATCTTCTGCTAAGTCAGTGGTGTTCAGGTAAGCGATAATAGCACTTTAATGAAACAATCTCGCTTATGATTATGGTCAATAGGGTATCTCAGCTTGCCAACAGTGTAACAACCCTGGTTAAAAATCCATATAAAATATATAAGACCATGGTGATGGGAGATGTATTCCAAGCTGGATGGTGGGAAAAAAACATCCTAGTGGGTGTTCATTTCAGTTATTATGGCTACAGGAAATTGGAAAAGGAAAAGGCAAAGGCTTTGGAAAGGGAAAATGGCATTTTGGCACATTTGTTTATGAAAATAATGGAAATTAGGAGAAAATGGAGGTGAAAGGTCACAGGTTGCATGTGAGGAGGAAATTGAAGGAAAATAATGGAAAATGAAGAAAATAGAGGCCTAATTAATAAAAAAAAATAAAATCTGAGGATTAGTGGGTAGGCTTGGTAAGTTCAGTTTTGGAACTCTCTCTCTCATACTCTTGGGCACTTAGAGTCTTCTTGGAGCAAACTTGGAGAGTGTGGAATACTTGGAGTTTTGGAGGAAGAAGGAAAAGGAAGAGTAGAAAATCACAAGTGGAGACTGGGATCAGTAGCTACAACAAGTTTTTCTTGCAGGTACCGAGTTGCATGTATGTTTTCCTCACTAGTTTCGGCATACATGGCACATGCATGTGGTTTATTGGTTATCATATGTCATTCGCATGGAGGATTACCTGGATTGACAATGGATTTGCCTAGCCTTTCCATTTCTTGGGTAGCCATGGAGATTGTTATTTTATTTCCTTGTTTTGTTTTGATTGGTTCTCATGTTTCCTTTAGATTGGGTTGAGTTATTAGTTCTTGGAAGCCCTGGTTGGACAAATGCTCTAGAAGCACTGTAACAACTTGGCTTGAGTCACTAGTCCTGGAAGCATTGGTTGGAAAAACGCTCTAGAAGCCCTTCATGGGTTGAGTTACTAATCCTGGAATCCCTGGCTGGACAAACGTTGTGTAAGTTTGACGACAGTAGTGGGTTGAGTTAGTAGTCCTGGAAGCCTTGGTTGGAACAAACGCTTTGGAGCCCTGGAAGGCTAGGGTAGAGACTAACTTGATGATGGTTTTGTGATTTTTGATCGTGAGGTGAAATGACCATTTTTGGCTTGTATGGGCCTGACCCAGGTTTAGAGGTGATTTAGCTAAACAAATCCTGGTACTACTGGCCCTTTTGGCAACAGTCTGCGGAGTGCGAACTTAGGTCTCACCTGAAGTAGTATGGGAGGGTGCTAGAACTAGGTTTCCGCACCCTGGGGATGTCTGATGAGCTTCTAGGGGTCCACAACTTGACCCTGCGCGCTTAGCGCTATGCGCACCTATTAGTCCCTCGCAACCTGTGAGGCTAGCTTCGCACAACCCTACTCAGGGCACGATCCATATTATACCCAAGTTCCTTGCTTATTTAACCTGTTATTACCTGATTACTTAACTTATCTATGTAAGACTAGTGATAGTTAATAGTATATCCCACAATAATAAAAGTGCGTACAATAAACAAAATAGTATAAATGTAAAGAAGACAATACACAAGCAAATGCACATAAATTGGAATCAACTTCTCTTTATTACTTCGTTCAAGATTACAGACCCAACACTGGCCTACGCACTCAGCTGCAGGGGTCCGTGCACTCAGCTGCAAGCTCTACTAGGCCTCAGTGCACTGAGCTGCAGAGCCTCTTCCTACTACTATGACCCAATACACTTAGATTCTTACTTTATGCTTGAACCATTCGTATTCATCTATCTCTCCAATTTGCTCTCTTTACAACTTAGAGCCTCGCTCTATTTATACAATCTCATGGTCCATGGACCATGGGTAGGCCGACATGACATTACATTACATTACAATACTTAGGGCGGACAACCCTATGACTCAAAAAATACTTCACGCTCCGCGCCCATAATTCGTGGAGTCTTACAATACATTTGAACAAAACTTGAGGTTTGAGCCCCAAAACATGTTGTGGGGGGATTCCATGCCCAACAGCCCCCCAAAACAATCATTGTGACTCGTCCCCGAGTCACTCTGTCGGCGTGGTGATCGTGGCGTGAAGTCCCTCCAACTGGGCCTGTACTACTTGGAGGTCCGCGATGCACTGCTCTGCGGTTTGCTGGACCTGCAACATGCACTCTTCCGATGCTTCTTTGTGAGCATTGAATCCCTGCCTTAGCACGTAGAGCCCATACATTTGTGTGAGCTTTCCCTCGATATCTGCCATAATGGTGAAGGCCTCATCAATCCATGGTTGGATGCGCACTTTGAGAAGTGCCTCTTTCTGTCTTGTGGCATCCACCTACACTTTTAGGTCCCTTGCTTGTTGCATCTTCATGAGTCATTGAGTGAGGACAACTGTCTATGCAGTTCCCCTTACATTATCGTACTACTCCTAAAGCTCGCACACCTCTATTTCCAGGCACTATATGTTGGGGTCCTCCTGCAAGGATGTGAGGACTCCAAAGGCTTGGTCCAGCATACCTGTACAGTCCTGTACTACCCATCCAATTTCTTCCAATCCAATTTTAATAGCACTAACACACTGCTCTCTAACTTCCGGAGGAGTGGTAGGCTACGCCTTCAGTCGTAGCTCGACAATATGGAGATTTAGCTCCAACTGTACTCACATTGTTTCCTTGTGCGTGTTTCGGAATCCACTTTCCAGATAGTGGATCCATATTTCTGTTGGTAGGTCAATGGCGATGGACAACTCTAGGACTCGTCGTCATGCTTCATCAACTGTCTACACTATCTGCTGGTTTTGTGACACCAGTTTGTCATGTTGCAGGATGAGTTATTCGATGTTGATCTTTTTCTCACTTATCACCTGAATCGCGTGGCCCTCCCTTGCGCGGAGCTCTACTATTATGCCATCCTGTAGTTGGTACAATGTGTTTCACAAAAGGGTAGCCAAATTAAGGCCAAGTCCCTAGATCCTGCCAACCGCGGCTTTGTCGGTCTCATTCTCTGCTACTACTGCCCCTTCCAGTAGCACTACGGTATTGGCCATCCTTGCATGTAGCATCTACTCTGTTGCTAATGTGCCTGCTGTGGCGTAGGTGGCTATGGTTCCTTCCTATGGGTCCGCATCTATAGTTCCTGCAGTTGCGCCCTTAGGGCCCCCAACACAGTCTATTGCTCCGAAATGGCTTCTTGGAACACTTCCTTGGTGACCTCGCGAACCATGTCACCGATGTCATAGAGGTCACCTTCTGTTAATGTGATTGGGAAGAAGGCCAATTTGGAGGCCTTGACCTTTTTCTGTGGACCCGATCTCTTTGTGACGCATGATCTTTTCAGTTGGGTAGAAATTGTGCCTGGGTCCGTGCCTTCTTTTGCAAGGTCTGTGTCCTCTGCCTCCTATATTGTAGACAATTCTTGGCCCTCCTCTTGCTGCATTGTTGTGGCCCCTGTTTTCTGTGTTGCTGCTACTACTTTAGCGGCCTTTTCCTACACTGCGGCTACCTTTGCAGCCTTACGGACTGCCCTTACTTTTGATACCACTTTTTTATTTCACCTCTTTTCGACCTCATCCTTTCTTCTCTATGCTGCTGTTCTATCCAGTTCTGCCAAATCCAGGGCATGCCACTCAGGAGGCCATGATTCTAACACTGTAAAAATTGCATCATCCATGGTGATGAAGGGGAGCTTGGTCCATTGCTATGCCGGATCCTTTCGCACCTTGATGTAGATGTTGTGCATGTCTGCCTTGAAGTCTGCAAATCTTTGCAGACTATTGTGCACTATGGGGGACAGGTGCGACCACCTATTAATCCACATCCATACGTTTGCCTCCATGAGCACCGAGAAGATCTTTGTCTCGTGAATCCGCTTCGCATCCTTAGTAGCCCAGAGTGACGCATATTTTGCGGCCTCTGGTAAGCCCTGTTCAATGTTCGGGAACTAACTGTCCTCTGGCAGTTACCCCGCTACCAACAAAATGGACAAGAGAAACCACATGTAGTGGAAGGTCTTACCCTACTCCTGAGCTTCCTTGTAGTTGGTCAAGAATTCCTCGCAGAGGAACTCGACCTAGTTGAATTGGACCCCCTTTGCGCATTGTTTAGCCAACGCAACTACTGGCGTTGGTACCTCATCGCCGCGACATTTTCTCCAGGAGTTGGGTGGCTACACACACCCCTTTATCTTTGATGTTGCTAATAGCATAACCCCTCTTTTTCTTATCGATCTTGTATTTCTTCTTCATGGCTTTCGCAAGAGCCAAATCTCTGCTTTTTCCTATTATCGCCGTGAGGTCCTTTCCCTTATAGGGAAGCAAAGAAATTATGTGGATGAGATCCACCATGATGGGAATAGGCTCCTCCCGCCATAAGTACCCATCGTGCACCAGGCACAGCAGCTGCCTGATGACAAAAATAGTGATGGGCACATGGTGAAAGTGTGGAATCCACAACAAATGAAGCAATCCAACATTCTCCACACCGCACAACCATTTTCGCGGCTCGTGATTGGCCCCTCCATGCTCTGCTTCATGAGGCTCTCCGTCTCTAAGTGTGGGAACTTCTCGCTATCCGTGAGGTCCTAATCTTCAAATTTCATTGTGCACATGTGGACAAGGTGTGAGCCCTCAAACACAATTCCATCAGGGAGGAGCGGGGTCTGGAGTGTGCTCTTGGTGGCATCCCTATCCTTTGGTATCTTAGTTTTCCCTTTTCACAGAGGGACGTACTCAGGCAATTTCATTACAGAGCGCACTGGCTAGATGTCCTCTTCCATGTCCTCTAGTTCCTCTATCTCATTGATGAGAGCCTGTTGGTCCTACTCTCATCATCTGTCTTAATGGTGACATCCTTGCCTTTTTCTTTCATTGAAAGCTTACCAAACTGTGAATTTCGAGGGGACATCCGGATTGGTCCTGCTGCTTGCTTATCTTTTTTTGATCTCGGCATTCGAGGTGATTTCTCTAGTGCGTCCCCAACATCTTCAGGAACATCATGTACCGTGGGGTTTTGCATGGCGTCATCGGCGGTTCCTTCTACAAATCCCAAACCTCTTCTAGTAGCCGCCATCTTGTTTGAACTGTCTGTGGTTGTTCGCGAACTTCGGGGTTCGAATATCGCTCGGTGCTTAACACTCTGTGCTCTAATTAACTGCTCAAATATCAAGTGAACAAGTATTGTCTCGTGGCTAGCCCTTGGAGTTTTATAGCGCCTTATGAATTCAAATTCGACCGTTCCCCCCAATTCTGGGCCACTAATGCTTTCTTGGAGATAGATTGTCCCAAATCTTGCCCTTAGTTCATGTCTTAAATGCTTGTTGCCTACTCCATTTGGCCTCAAATCGGACATCCCATCATGAACAGTGACACCAACGGTCACTTCCCAGCCTACCTGCACAGCAGTGCAACCCCCCCTGCGCAGGTACAAACCTTGTGACATGCTGATTATGTGCACAGCTCCCTTATCGCGCAGCTCCCAAATAGACTCTTTTATAGTCCAGCGCTCCCTTTCAACTGCCTAGAGCGCTGAGACTGTGCTTCCTACGGCTAGTCAGGTGGTCGCACCACCTGTGTGAGATTTCAACTCACCTTCTAGTGTAACCCACAGAAGCTCCTCAATTTTCCTCGTGACAGTCAGCGCTACACATTCTATCGTATGTAGTGCATTTTCCTAGTTACTGTGTTTGGTAAGGTGTGGTCGTAGCCAGGGCAGCAGAGTCATAAATTCTCGGTGACAATATTCTAATCTAGTGGTATGATCATCCGCACCTTGTCTCGTCATCCTTGGTTTATTGACGAGACATGCATGCTTGATATCATTTTCCAGCCTCTTGATCTCGACATCCATCAAAAGACATTTCTTCCTCAGCCGTACCCAGTCGTTTTCGAGTTCATGAAGTCTAAGGTTCCTTCGCTGAATGGCTTCCTAAATCTTTATGTGTTTGACCTCGCGTAGCTGTGTGATTTCTTCGTCCTGGTATTCATGCACTATCACAATTGTGGGAGCTATTATGTGTGGATTCCTCTTTGCATTCTCTTCAGAAATTATTGTTTCTACTCTATTCCGTGGTCAAGGTTTTGCACATGGTCTAATAGGACCATTGAAAAACTGGTATGTGGAGGTCCCAATTAGTGCGTCTCACCTGGTGAACCCAGTTTAGTACTTTGCACACCCTATCGAACAACTCTCTATGGATAATTAGTAGCACACATTGCCTTTCCTGCTGCTGCAGTTTGTTCTGATTCTCTATTCTGGGAGTGGTGTGCGCTTGTGCAGGATGTACAACATATGTCCATACCCATCGAAAAAGGTGGCACGCAAGTTGTTTCACCCTTGCTGATTAGCTCTCGTTTCGAGCTAGGGTTTTCCAAAGCATAGGCGCATCATCCTTTTGCATCCGTGCCAGTCCTCAAAACTTTCTTGATGCGTACCCCACCATTGTGTGGGCATTGCGCACAGTGCCCACTTCAAAGCATCGAACCGTTGCTATTTTGGTACTGCACTTTCAAATTTGTTCAAGAATTCATCCACCGCTATTAACCCATCATATCTAGGTAGATACCTTGGCTCGGTTTTCAGGTAACGCAGTGATCTAACCATCATGCTGCAATTAAGCATTGTTACTTCATGCAGCTGATTCTACCATTGCTCTACTTCTTCATTTGAATATGAAATGCAAGAGATTTCGTGCTCCCACGAAATTCTTCCATCTGCAGTCGAATTCACCCAATCTTGTTCTTGCACAGTTATCTTGTAAATACAATCGAGATCATCATCACTATCATTGTCGCGCACTGATTTAGTGTATTGCGCTCCTTCGGCTAGATCTAGCAGTACTACTACGCGTAGTGACTTTTTCTCAAAGATCATTTTGCGCTTCTTCAGATTTATGACTCCATTCATATCGGTGGCCTAGTATATTCCTAGTAGCGCTGGATAGGGATTACTGTCATTGACAATCTCTATCACTTCAAAATCCACCTGTGCCCTCGCACCTTCAATATCTTCTGTCACCCCTTGCAATCTTCCCATGGGCAAGATCTTTTGTTGGTTTGCCATTCATAACTGAATAGGAGACCACTGTAATGCGGGTTTACCCATGCGATCCCATGTTTGTATTGGTAGTACATTCGTGTCTAATCCCAAATCTAGGAATACCTGATCCATTTCATACTCGCCGATTTGCACAGTCAATCTCATTTCCCTTCTTGTGCGCAATGCATTCTTTCCAAGTTTCCATACCACATGCAGTTCCCTTGACCCCACACACATAGTGATAAGTTCTTGTTGTCCTTTTACTGCCTTGCTGTCACGTAGCAGTTTCATGCATGTCTCCAGAAAGGTAGTGAGCATTGAAGGATCCATTCCTGGTTCTAGTTGATCCTTACTACCTGAAGTGGAGGCCTCTGTGAAGCTCTTCTTAGCTTCCATGAATGTCTCCTTCATGCGTTCTAAATCAAATTTGGGTTCCTTTATAGGAGCCTTGCGAACCCACACACTTCTTCTGACTGCTTCCCTTTATCATTGCCAGTGGTCATACCGCTCCTGAGCATCATGTTTATATTCTGGTCTTCTTCGCGTGGTTCAAACCTCATCATCTGCAAATTCTAAGTTAGAGGAGGCTAGAGTACCCCTTTTTCATGCATCCTCACTATCAACGAAGGGAAATCTTCTGCTTCATGATCAAACTGAGTACAATAAAAACATGGTGTCCTTGTTGGGTTTGTACAATCGCGGGCATAGTGCCCTGACCCTCCTCAATTGTAACAAATTAGTTGTCCACGACCCCTTCCTAGTCCCATTTCGCCTCGAGCTCGACTGCGCCCTTGAAATCCAGCGCATGCCATTCCTGCATTTGGGTCGAGAGCTCACGTTTTGGTTTGCACCCTATAGGCAGGAGTCTGATCCATCATTAATTCATAGCTTCTGCAAGTGCGTTCATCATGACCTACCAACCTGCAGAAATTGCAAAAAAATTGTTGGGATGTCTGCGTATATTTCTGTAATAGATGACAATTATCCATAGTGTGTTTTCCTCCTATTTGATAGATCACACCATAATGTAGGAACCGCACTCAGTCATGTCTGTGCCTTAGGTCTTAATAGCATCGGCCCTCCTCCTGCCAAGTAATTTGCAAACACTAGACAATGGTCCTTGTCATGCCCCTGGCCTTTGCATTTTATGCACCATACCTCCTCGTGCACCTCTGGCTGAGGTGTCCTATCCTGTTTCAAACTCTGCATTTCTAGACATGGATTCTGAAATTGTGCATGGATTTGTTGGACTCCCAACCCAGGGTCTTGTATAGGGGTCTCATGCAATCTCATTTCCATCTCCAAAGCTTCAGCCTGGGTGGAAAGTTTTTGCTATGACAACATCTTCCTTAAGTGCAGCGTAAGTCACGCTACAAACCATGCATGGTGTTGTCCATCTATCAACTTCATATTGGCTTCATGAATCGTACCCTTCAGTCTTTGGTCCAGATCCCAAGGGGTCTCGCCTAGGAGCATCGCGATCTCCTTAAACCCGATAACTGATTGTGTCTCTGACTTTGGCCTGCTGAATTCCCTGTTCAACGCGGTCTGGATTTCTGTGATTCCTACGTTTGGATGATCATTAGAATGCTTGATGTACCATGTTAATGTGAAATCCTCCAGTGTGCTAAGCAGTGTGGCCTTTTTGATATTGTCATTCATGACTCCTTATGCTTCCCATACTTCTCTTACCACGAACGAGAATTGGTCCGGGTCTTCATTCCCTACTCCTCTGAATACTAGACTATGGTGGTGGCAGAGGTGGGGTAGGTGGAGATGGAGGTGAGGAGGGTGAGACAGGTGGTGGTGTGGGTGGAGGTGGTAAATGCAGAATGCGCTACCTTATCAGTCTGACCGCACTTCTCAGAGAAACTTTCGTGAGCTCTTCCTCACTTTCCTGTGAGGGTGAAATTAAGGGACTGATTTATAATTCTTCAATACCTCTGCTTCTGTATATATTCCCACTTCGCATAGCCCCAAACATTAATTCATTCGCATAAGCTGCTTTTCACACAATAGCATCTTAATCCAAGTGTTCAAAGATTTAATATACTTACCTCGCGGTCCCTTGAGGAAACGTCGCTCTACCTCACAGTAGTTGACGGTCGTGTCTATCACGAACTCAGTGATAAATCCTCTTATAATTCAGTCGAGCCAATGGTCCACAGCTCGTGTGATCTTATCTCTTGACACTTCTAGTCTGCGCACTAATTCCGGAGTCCACACGATTAGTTTGTCGAGCCTACACCTTCCCTAACTGTCTACTAGCTTCACGATCCACTCTTACAACTCAGAAGGAAAGGATGCAAAGAAAATTTCGTGGATTTTCGTATACAAGTAGTGCTCCAACCACTGTTCCTTAGATACTCACATATTTCTATTTTCTTGTGCTGTGAACTCATGAATCTTCTTTTCCAACCACTCTTCAATTTCTTTCTTTATGGGATTCTAGTGGCACGACATCAGACATCCCTTATGCAGATCTCGGTCCCAACAACGGAACCATTTGTTGGATTTTATGGGCTTGACCTAGGTTCAGAGGTGATTTAGCCAAACAAATCCCGGTACTACTGGTCCTTTTGGCAACATTCTGCAGAGTGCAGACTGAGGTCTTACCTGAAGTAGTATGGGAGGGTGCTAGAACCAGGTTTATGCACCCTGGGGATGTCTGATGAGCTTCCGGGGGTCCATGGCTTGACCTTGTGCACACATTGCTATGCGCACCTATTAGTCCCTCGCGACCTGTGAGGCTACCTTCATGCAGCCCTACTCGGGCGCGATCCATATTATATCCAAGTTCCTTACTTATTTAACCTATTATTACCCGATTACTTAACTTATCTGTGTAAGACTAGTGATAGTTAATAGTATATCCAACAATCATATAAGTGCACACGATAAACAAAATAGTATAAATGTAAAGAAGACAATACACAAGCAAATGCACAGAAATTGGAATCAACTTCTCTTTATTATTCTTCATTCAATATTATAGACTCGGCACCACCTTGTGCACTCAGTTGTAGGGGTCCACGCACTCAACTGCGGACTCTACTAGGCCTCTACACACTTAGCTGCAGAGCCTCTTCCTACTACTACGACCCAATACACTTATATTCATACTTTATGCTCGAACCATTCGTATTCATCTATCTCTCCAATTCGCTCTCTTTACAACTTAGAGCCTCGCTCTATTTATACAATCCCATGGTCGACGGACCATGGGTAGGCCGACATGACATTACAATACTTAGGGCAGACAACCCTATGACTCAACCTATACTTTGTGCTCTGCACCTGCAATTCGCGGAGTCTTACAATACATTTGACCAAAGCTAGGGTTTTGAGCCCCAAAACATGCTGTGGGGGGATTCCATGCCCAACAACCATTTGATGGGTTGAGGTGGTTTGGCGTCTGGAAGCCCTAGATGGTTTTTTTGATGTGTTTTAAGATACTCCACATTCATGCTTGGAATATGGCACAAGGGTGAATGGCTAAAGAAATATTTGGCTCAACCATTCTATGGTTGGGTGGAGCAAGGGCATGTCGTCATACAAGTTTGTATGTTGGGAATGCAAGTATGTAGGTTAAGGATCGTTATATGCATTATGGTTATGTGTATGCCTTTCATTCTATTATTATTATGGTTACATGTATGATAAATGATAGTTGATCAGTATAGTCATATACACATGTGATATTGTCATGAATGATAGTAACTTGTTGTTGTATGCATTGCTATTGTTGTTGTATGTTAGATAACTTGATGGTTAGGCTATATGTTGTTGATGAGCATGATATATAACATGTTGCTTTTATATGCTAGTATCTTGATGATTATGGTTATTGCATTAATATCTTGATGTTATATCTATCATACTAAGTTGGATTGGTCTATGAAAATGGTTAGGGTTATGACATTCAGGTATGAGTTAATATGTTGTGACACTAAGTCAACTAATCTATACTGATTTTGCAGAGGTGATCATTATGTATGAATGACAATTGTTTATGAGCTTATGATATGAACATTATAGCTAGTTACTGTTATGGATATCATGACCTTATTTATGTTTGAGTTGATATGTTGCGAAGTTATATCATTCTAACTAGATTGATTGTGTAGACAAGATAGCCTCCACTGAGATACATTAATGTATGAATTTTATTATGTCGTCTGCTTTGTGTTTGACTGCTTGATTATGAAGTTTATTTTGTGTTTGAGTGTTTGGTGTCTATTATGTCATCTAGTTGATTTATTTAAACATGGTATGTTTGCAAGTTGGTTCAATGTTTGATGAATTTCATAATATGAGTATGTGTTCTTGTTTTAAGATGGCCGTACTAACACATATGTGTTGAGACAATTGATATGTACTTGAGTTTATTAGGTGACAACTGCAACATTATGTCTAATGCCTATGAGTTGACTATGGATTATGACATGAATGTTAGTCTTGCTAAAGGTGGATTTCAAATTGGTAGATATGATTGTCTTGATATTTGGAACATGTAGTTGACATGTGTAAATAGTTTCAAGAAACATGATTGGTATTGGCATGACAAGGTTACGATTGATGTGTTTATATAACTAATAGTTGGGTGATGTGACAGTACATAGTAAGCCTCGATTGCAATAAGGTAAAAAGGTAAGAGAAAGTAATTGAGAAAGAATTCCTTTGGCTATGTTTGGAAACCCTAATTCCAAATGAATGAGTGCTTTGCATACAAGAAGTCTTTTTAGCCTTAATATTTTCTAACATTATGTGGATATGTGCTAGATTCATGAACATGTATTTGACAGGTATATTAGCTAGTCCCTAGTTACAGGTGGATCTGTCAAGGGAATTGGATTCCCTTGAGAGATGGTGTGGATGTGCTCAGTTGCAAGCAATGTGCTTGGCACAACAAGGTAAGATAACCAATGTATTGTTATGTTTATCTATGCACTGACAGTTATGTGTTGATGGCAGTATGATGAAAGAGATTGCATGGCAAAGAGACAACCATGAAATCTTAAAGAAGACTCAAGTTGAGCTTTCGCTAGGACCCACGGGGATTGATATGGTATTTATTGCTAGTCTTATGATTTTGGTCTTTGTGATTTGTTGTGCTTGATTGCGGTTTTGTTTATGTCTGGTGAAAGGCCTTGCCACTTTGTTTGCTATGTCGTATTGTTATGGGTTTTCTCTTGCTTGCTTCTTGGTATTTCCTTTTATGTCTCGAGGTTCTTAGGAACCAGTTGTGAAAGAGGAAAGTTAACAAAACTTGGGGATATTTGTGTGGTACTTGATAGGTAAGGTAAGAACTGGATAAAGCTCGGTGCATGTATACGGGTAGTTGAAGGCAAGAGTATGGAATTCAATTGGACTTGTTGGGTCCATTGGTGTAAAGAGACGATGGCAGGACAGTCATGGGAAAAGTAATCAAGAAAGGTAAGGTGAATGGATTAGAGGCATCATATGCCTTGGCTATGTTTGGAACTATTGTTCTTGATATTTCACATGCGTTGAACACATAAATGGAGGTCTCTTAACCTTGATCTTATGATATATATTAATTACGTTATGATCATTATTATGCTGATGTATATATGTGTATACATGTATGTATGTATGTATGTATGTCATGTCTTACATGGTCATCATGGATCATGATTATTTTATGCTAATGTTTATATGTACATATGTATGTACTTATGTAGTTGATTGACTAGATCATTATTTTTTTATGTTGATGTTTATGTGTATATATGTGTATGTATGCATATCATTGTCTGATAGGATCAAGATTGTTTTTGCTAAATATATATGTATGCATCTATGTATCTTTGTCATTATCCAATAGGGTCATCATGAATTGTTCTTGTGGAGGAATGATTACTTACACAGGTGAATGGCATGACGAGGTTCCTAGTCTTATGGGAATCAAGTGGGAGGAGTATTCGTGAAAAATATATGAGGTCAGTATCATGTGGATATGAATTGATATTGTATGCTTGTATTATGCCTATGTTTATGTTATGATAGGTAACTCTGAGGGATACATTAGCTTAATGAAAGAAGTGAGATCTGTGGCATGCTAGGATAAGCATGGATGGCAAAGAGACACTAGAAACAAGGTTGCTTGGTAGTCATAGTGTGGTTTTGGATGCGTGGTACTACTGTTGTATGTTGTATGTTGTATATATTGTACATGTTTCATCTGTGATGTTGTACACATGCGGTGTTGTGTATATATAGTGTTTGTACATGTTTCATCTATAATGTTGTACACATGCAATGTTTTGTATATATAGTGTGTGTACATGTTGTTTATGCAATGATTATGTACAAGGTGGTATAGATAGTGTTGTGTGAATGTTTCATATCCAATGCTGGGTATAGATGGTGCCATGTACATGTTTTATATGTCGTGCTATGTACATATTATGTTGTGTGAAAGTTGTACATATGGTGTTGTTTGCATGATTGTACAAGTAGTGTTGTGAACATGTGGTACCGTGTACATGTTGTACATGTGGTGCTGTGTTCATGTGGTGTTGTATACATGTCATTCATGTGATATTGTGTACATGCGGTGTCATGTACATGTCGTACTGTGTGTTATCTCAAAATCAAAACCTGATAGGCTACTGGTCAGGTTGACTCTAAGTAACTATTTCAGACCAATATTTTGACTAAGGCTTAGCCTCCTTAGCCTGAGAGGGCTCTCTCAAAGGGTTATTAAGTTTGACTATAAATAAGATGGCTAACTCTTGTGGAATAACATTAACAAATTTGATGGCTGGATAAACATTACATAAGTTTCCATTGGGCTTATGGAGTCAATCATACTTCAGTAAACTATGACACTGCCTTTACATAGAAGTCAGGGCACTTAGCATTTAGATATTCAGAACACAACTCATATAAAACCACAGTTCATACATGCATACAAGAAGTCAGAGCACAATCAGTGAATTCTGAGTGATTACACATCTATGCAACTGTAAAAGACATTAAGGAAAGAACAAATCACACATTATGAACATGAAAATCCTTCATGAATCCTGAGAAGAAAAGCATACAACTTATATTACTGAAAATGGTCTTTACATAAGCTAAAACAGTACTTCTCTTATCAAATTTCCAACCCTCATTACATTGCTGTTTCAGCTATATATAGAATCCTTATTCTAACTAATTTGAGCTTCCTCCTCCAGCATGAGGGGAATTTAATAACTCGATCCTTATCTCTAATGACACCTATCAGCTATTTAACTGACTATTAAATACAATAAAGTGCTGACTGGAATTTTTAAAAGGTTCTAAATTAACTATGACTCTAACTCCATTTTCCATGCAATGGTGGCTTCTCCTTGTTCTTTGACACCTGGTCCTCTTTAGTTTTGGATGAGTTGGATGTTTAATACGCCATATTGACCTTGAATGCTGAATCCTTAACTGCCCAGTAGTATTAGGAGATGTCCCTTGCTTCTCGGCTCCAAAAATCCTTAAATTGCTCGAATGTATAACAGCATGTCTTCTAGCCTTTAATAACCCAAAATATGGAACACTGCCACGTTCTTGATGTGCTGTAGGCTGCATTGATGGACATGTGTGTAGGCAAAAGCTCCTTGTATGCAAATCTTTTAATGCCTTTTAAACGGTGATAAAGGGACTTTACAACAGTGTTTTAGACTTGGGTTAAAATATTTCACCTTTTTAAATGTACACCTGTTTTGGTCTGAATGGCTATTGTAGCTCCATCTGATGTCTTGCGTACCCTTTAGGTGTCTTTCTTTCAAAATTCCCGTTCATAATACAAAACTGTTGGTCTGCGTTAAAATCATCACCTATACATGTAAATCCCTGCTATACAAAGGGAGTTTTGGGAAATCAGATGTTTGGGTGATAAATATTGTTTTGAAGACATGTAAATCCCTGCTATACATATGAAAAACCAAAGGGAGTTTTGGGAAATCAGATGTTTGGGTGATAAATATTTTGGGTCAAAAGCAAGCTGTTTTAAATAAAACAGCAATTTCGTAGCGCGCTACGAAACTGCTGTTTTATTTAAAACAGCTTGCTTTTGACCCAAAATATTTATCACCCAAACATCTGATTTCCCAAAACTCCCTTTGGTTTTTCATATGTATAGCAGGGATTTACATGTCTTCAAAACAATAAGACTAAGCAAAATTAACAAAAATTTGGAACAAAACCTTTCCTGAAAAGAAAATTCATTTAGTAGGTAACTGGTGTAGCTGTGCCTTCAGGTCTCTAGCAGCTTTCTTCAGTTGGTTAATCTCATCTTCAACTACTTCTATTTGGCTCTTCATGGCTGCTACATAATCTCCTTGAGATGTGATGACTGTTTCGTTTGTGCTGCTCTTTTGCAAAGGTTGTGTCCCTTCCCCTGTTTCCTCTGTTCTGGGCAGTGCTTCCTGTGCTTGCTGGAATTTTCTTGTCATAGGTATTCTAGGTTTAAAAATAAATTCCTGAGCTGGCTCATCAAATTTAAGCCTTTTTGAGGCCTTGGTTTTCTTAATACTTTCTTGCGGTGACTGTGTCAAATCAATTTGAACTGGTCTAGACTGCTCAAATTCAATGGCCTGTAATAAATCATTCAAGCTTGCCTTAGACACTGGGCTCTCTTCAACAGCTACAGCTTTACCTTTTTCCTTGTTTATTTGGCTTCTTGTCCTTACCCTTGAGACTGCTTCAGACTTGCTTGTTTCAGGTACAGTCTTCTTACCCTGATTTTTTTCCTTTGTTGATTGCTGAGGTTGTTCTTGAATGATTAGTGGCTTCACTGGTTTTCTTAGCTGTGACTTGATTTGCTTTTTAGCTCTCACTTCCTTTTGAAGCTCAGCTATGGTGAATTCTCTGGCTGGTTGTGGAGTAAGGCCAGTCTTGCTTTGGAATCCAGCCATGAAAATAAATGAGTTCCAGTCTCTGCCTATCTTTTGGAGGCCATCTAAAACTAGCAACTTAATAAAACCATGATGAAATAAAGAGGTTTCGCAGTCCTCTTTCCTCAGCTGCACCTTATCACACATCTTACTCAAACTGCGAAACAAATAAAAAGGAATGTCTATGGAGACTTTCCCGGTGAAATGCAAGAGCAATTTAAAATGGTAAGAATAGACCTTATTGTACCTTCCTTCACAGGTCAAATATTTCTGTATGCAGGTGAGAAGAAGAGCATAATGTTCTTTGACATAATTTCTGGGCACTGCTTTTGTTAAGTCTTCATTAACATATGCCTCCTTTAAAAACTCCTTACAAGGATTCATATCAAATTTAAAATTTTTAAACCATTTTTCCCGTCCTCTTGGGATCTCTGTTACAGCAGCTATTACTTCTGGAGAAACCTATACTTCTAACATGGCTATCTTTGAATTCAGACCAGTGAAGTTTAGCACAAATTCCTTAGTTACCTGTGCATGTCCTCCTTGTAGCTTTTTACAAAAATTCCAGCACCCAGCATCTTTGAACGCTTTCTTCACGCCTTCATCTCTCAACGCTATGTCCAGGCCTTCAGGTATCATTCCTCTGGCATTTACCAAATCTGTGCTCTTTTCTCTCCATTTTTCCTTTGAGATCTTCACAGCCAAATTCTAACAGCTCTGGTCGAGATGGTGATTCAGCTCCTTTTTTAATTCAGCCTCGCTTGTAATCAGGCTCGCTTGAAATCAGCCTCGCTTGAAATTCAAATTGAAACACGACTGGTCACTCATGCAGCACTCACAACTATCATTAAGGACTATGCACGGTAAAATCTCTTGGGAATGATATTTCTGTGCATATCAACAGTCTATTGGTGGATTAGTGGCAAATGAACGTTCAAACATGATACAAGAGGTGCACAGACTGACATGAGTAGACACAAATGATGACTCACCTACGGACTTGACATTTCGGGAAAGATTCACTGCGAAATGCACGAATCCATGATTTCGTAGCGTTGTTAGTTATAAATTTTAATGATGCGCTGCGAAACTGCCTAATCATGACGCGCTGCGAAACTGCTAAACCATGATTGCGCTGCGAAATTGGCCAATGAGATTACGCTGCGAAATCACTAAAAGACACGGTGACTCGGATGAGACAAGACATGACTATGGAACCATGATGGGTGGAGGAGAACCAATAGGAGTGGAGTATGATTTAAGTTAAAAACTTTTAAAACTCCAAATCCTAAGTGAGAAAAATAAAATGAAATCAACTTTAACACAGACCTTTGTCTTCAGACTAGGACAGACAATTATATGCATCAAACTTTTAGTTCTAAGTGATAACAGGTACTATGTTATTTTTATTAATGATTTTTCTCGTAGATGCTAGATCTACTTTATGCAAAAGAAGGATCAGACCTTCTTGAGGTTTTGTGAGTTTAAAGTTGGAAGAGAAAGAATCAGGAAAGAAAGCAAAAGCCTTGCATAGCGACAATGGTGAAGAGTATGTTTCCCAACAATTTAAATACTTCTGTGCAGCAAAAGGAATCAAACGGGAACTGACAGCACCTCATAACCCACAACAGAATGGAGTGGCCGAAAGGAAGAACAAATCTATTGTGGGAGCAGCTCGAGCTATGTTGCATGACCAAAGCCTACCACTCATTTGTGGGTTAAGGCATGCAATATAGCAGTGTACCTTCAGAACAGAAGTCCCCATCATATTTTGGGGATGAAGACACCAATGGAGGCTTTTTGGGGGAAGCAACCAGATGCGAGTCACTTTCACATCTTTGGATCACCAGTTTTCTGTCATGTGACCAAAGATGCTCGGAAGAAGCTAGACCCAACAGCTGAGTTGGGGATACTTGTGGAGTACACAAATACACCCCACAACTATTGTGTGTTTCTACCCGCCAGTCAGAGGACCGTAGTGCGTAGGGATCTGAAGTTCGACGAGCAAAGAGCCATGCGAGTGTCACTTGAGAGGGAGCTCAAGTTGCATGGTGATGAGGAACTTTTAGATCCAAAGGAGGAGGAGCCCCCTGATGATGTGGATCAACCACATGCAGAGGATCCAGTAGTGGAGACCACCACTCTTGGAGAGTCTTCCAGAGACAGGAGGAAACGCTCGTAGGATGCTGACAAATTGATGCTAGATGCGAGAGAGAATGTGGGGCAGCCATCCTCTCAGCGCAGACAGAGGAGATCTCCCAAGAGATACACTGGCTACATGGCCCTGGTTGGGGAGTGTGTAGTGACTGAACCTTCTTCTTTTCAGGAGGCAATGCAGCAACCAGTCTGGGTTGATGCAATGGTATAAGAGTACGATTCTATCATACAGAACAATGTGTGGGATGTTGTCCTTAGACCTGGGGACAAGTCAATGGTTAGTTCTCGATGGCTTTACAAGGTAAAGTAGGCAGCTGATGGCAGTGTTGAGAAACACAAGGCAAGGTTTGTTGCCCGAGGTTTCTCACGGGTTGAGGGGATCAACTACGATGAGACCTTTGCTCCCATAGCAAGGTACTCATCTATCAAATCGATGTTAGCTCTATCAGCTCAAATGAGTTGGAAGATCCATCAGATGGATGTGAAGACGACATTCCTCAATGGCAAGATTGAGGAAGAGGTATACATTGAGCAGCTTGAAGGATTTGAGAGCTTCGATCGCGAGTCGCATATTTTCCAACTCAAGCGAGCACTGTATGGACTGAAGCAAGCACCCTGTGCTTGGTATACCAGGATTGACAGCTATTTCACCCGGTTGAGCTTCACCAAGAGTGAAGCAGATGTGAACCTTTACTACATCATGGTAAAAGGTAAGCCATTGATTATTGTACTTTATGTCGATGATCTAATTTTGATAGGTGATGATCAGCTAATCAAATATTGCAAGGAGGACCTTGCAAGAGAGTTTGAGATGAAGGACATGGGCCTCATGCACTACTTTCTAGGCATGGAAGTGTGGCAGAAAGATGGGGAAGTATTTGTGTCTCAAGGAAAGTATGCCATTGAGATACTCAAGCACTTTCACATGGAGAAGTGCAAACCCATACAGACTCCTCTAGCTAGGAACTGGAGGAAGGAGGATGCTACTTCAGGTGAGGTAGTAGCTGCTACTGTTTATCGGCAGCGGGTGGGTTCACTTATGTATTTGGTCAACACACGACCTAACTTATGCTTTGCGGTGGACCAGCTTAGTCAAGTTATGGTTCAACCTACCAAGCTGTTTTGGAAGGCAACAAAGCATGTGCTGAGATATCTCAGAGGCACTACACAGTACAGATTGTGGTACAGACAGACAAAGGGAGTGAAGCTGCAAGGCTTCATAGATGCGGATTGGGTTGGCAGTCCATCAAACCGGAAGATCACTTCTGGAGGAATCTTCAACCTTGGTTCAGCTGCAGTTTCTTGGTATAGCGGGAAACAGAGATCAGTTGCACTTAGCTTAGCAGAGGTTGAATACAAGGCTACCAGTCAAGCAGCATGCAAGGCCATTTGGATGTGGAAGATTCTAGTGGGATTGTTTGGTCAGATGATGGATCCTACGGTGATATACTGTGATAATCAGAGTTGCATAAAACTCTCTGAGAATCCAGTGTTTCATGACAGGTCCAAGCATATAGATATCCATTACCATCATCTACAGGACTGTGTGGTCAAGAGGATCATATGTTGCAGTATGTTTCGACCGAGGAGCAGGATGCAGATATTTTGACTAAGGCATTGTCAAAATGCAAGTTCGAGTTCCATAGAGATAGGATCGGGGTTACTGATAATCCCTTTCTTGTTGAGAGGGAGTGTTGAAATGTGCAACAAGAAATGCTAAAAATAGCACTGCTAAAAATAGCAATTCAGCCATTGGAGATCTTAGCTACAATGGGTGAAAAGTGAAAGTGTTAAAAATAGCATTTTGGGATCCCTTCTTATTTTAGTCAATCCCTGGACTAAACATAGGAAGTAAAATTCGAATTTCATATTAACAGCAGTTTGTAAATTGATTAATTAATTCATCTTGAGTTAATTAGTTAAGGAATTATGAACTTGAAGTCTATGTGAGGACATGCAATAGTTTCTCCTTTGATTAAGGGATTTATCCATCAGTTAAAGAGATAAGAGTGAGTTGTAATATTGATTTGTAATTAGTTGGCCCAATTAACTAAGTCAAGTCCAGTTAGATTAATTTAACAATTTGTTAAATTAATTAGAGTTCAGTTAGTTAATGCTCACATGCATGTAACTACCATATTTCAGATAACTGAAGATTCACTCATGGATAACTCATGCATATCAGTTCAGTCAGAGACCCAGTTGAGATCAGATGGAGGGATAGTGTACTATTAGTTGCAAGAATATTCCATTGTGAATATTCCTTGCATGCAGAAGGAATATTATTCCTTAAGGATTGCGCAGTTGGACCTGAGGTTATAGTGAGTGTGATGAGGCCAATTCACACATGTGATATCATTAGACCCCAATCAAAACTGCACAAGGAAATAGGAGGCTTGGAGGGCTTGAGGGAGATATATTCTATCTCTATTGAGTCTATGAGCTGTATTGTTTGATTGCAGAAAGAGTAGGATAGCTTGAGAGCTAATTCTTTTTGTAACTTGAACAAGTTTCCACTTGTATGATAATACAAAGTTGGGGTTTTAAGCTGTTGCTTTCCCCAGTGATATATCTTTTGTGTTATGGTTGGTTACTTCTTATTCTCAGTTATATCTGTTCATGCTTGATGTTGCTCATGTTCGATTAAGCGTCCGCTCAATTGTTTGTAGAAGTAGATCAAGTGTTTTGCTTTAGTACATTGTATTACCAGGTGATCTACAGTGGGAAAACCTACAATAATTTATTATGTTCTTTTAATCGTGACTATAAGCAAGCTAGCACCTACTAGTTTTCCTTCTAGCACGAGCATAAGCACATTTCCAAAAGACATTACATTGTGACTAAAAAAAAACAATTGTAGAAACTACAACATCATATTTACACAAAATTTATCTTTTATAGTCATGTATAGTCTTAGCTTGCTTTAGAAACCATAAAAGCAAAATACAATGAAAGAACATTAAGTGTGGCGATCATTAGATTTTCTTCTAGATCTTTGTCTAGTACAAAGACAAACACATAACAACATTGCAAGGTGAAAGAAATAGAGAATGTGATAGAATTACTTTTAGTAAAAAGACAAGCATATTGCCAATGAGAATGTTGCAAAGCAAAATAAATATTTGCATCCTAGATTTCTTTCTATCACAAACACATGGATATTGCCAATAAAAACATTGTATTGTGAAAGAAATCTAGCACATGCTATAATTATTTTTAGCACGAACACATGCATATTTCCAAGAAAAACATTGCAAACAAAAAAAATCTAACACGAGCTAGATTTCCTTCTAGCACAAATACAAGCACAATGACATTAAAAATATTGCAAGGCAATGGAAATGTAACACATGCTAGACTCCCTTCTATCGCATAAAAGAAGATTGGCAACAACAACATTGCATTGTAAAGTAAATCTAGTACATGCTAAATTTCCTTCTAGCACAAACATAAACACATTGTCAATAAAAACATTGCAATAATAATCTTTCCTGAGACATATCCATGCTTATGAAAATTGACCTTGCTTTTTAGAGACAATGAGGTTTTAGTCCATGCCTACATAGACTATTGTTACAATATAAAAAATGTTAAACCCTCATTATTAGAAGGCACTTCATATGGAATATGTGATCTAAGAATGGGATATGGTACAAACATAAGCATGTTGCCAACAACAACATCGCATTGTGAAAAAAAACATTATACATTACCCTCTATCACAAACACAAGCACATTGTCAATAAAAACATTGCAAGGTGAAATAAATATATTGTATGTTAAATTTCATTTTAGCATAAAACCAAACACATAACAACATTGTAGGGTGAAATAAATCTAGCATGTGCTAGAATTACGTTTAGCAAAAATACAAACATGTTTCCAACGACAATGTTGCAAAGAAAATTAAATGTAGCACGTGCTAGATCTATTTCTAGTTAGACACAATCACATTGCCAATAACGACATTAGAAGGGGAAATAAATTCTAAGCATATATAGAAATAAATAAACAAACAAACAAAAATTAAACTAAACAATAAAAACAAAAACAAAACAAAAAACTCATATCAACATTCGTAGGTGAAAGAAATCTGACATGTGCTAGATTTACTTCTATCACAAACACAAATATGTTGTCAACAACAACATTACACTAGGGTAAAAGAAAATCTAGGACATGCTATATTTTCTTCTAGCACAAACATAAGTAAATAGCATTATTGTATGGCTAAAGAAACCTAATACATATTGGATTTACTTATAGCACAAACATGAGCATATTACCAATAACATCATTATAAGGCAAAAGGAATCTAGCACCCACAAGATTTTCTTCTAGCACAAACAAAATCACATTGCGAATAATAACATTATAAGGTGAAAAAATCTAATGTGTGCTATATTTAATTCTATCATAAACATAAGCACATAACAACATTGCAAGGTGTCAGAAATCTAGAATGTGCTAGATTACTTTTATCACAAACACAAGTATATTGTCAACAACAACATTGCAAGAAAAAAAGAAATCTAGTGCATGCTAAATTTCCTTCTAGCATAGACAAAAACACATTGCAAAATAAAAACAATGCAAGGCATTTGATTTCCTTCTAGCACAAATAATTGCATTGTCAAAATTAATTTTGCATTGTGAAAAAAATATAACACATATTAGATTTCCTTCTAGTACAAATTCACAAACATATTGCCAACAACAACATTACTAAACAAAACAAATCTAACACATGCTAGATTTCCTCCTATCAAAAACACAAGCACGTTGCAAATAACAACATTACAAGGTGAAAGAAATATAATGCATAGTATATTTCCTTCTAATGCAAACATAATCACATAACAACATTGTAGGGTGAGAAAAATTTAATTTGCTTTATATTTACTTCTAAAACAAACATATAAATATTTCCAATGACAACATTACAGGACAAAACAAATCTAGCACAAGTTAGATTTCCTTTTAGCCCAAACAAAAACATGTTAGCAATAACAACATTGCAAGGTAAAATAAAATCTAACATGTGTTAGATTTCCTGTAAGCGCAAACACAAGCACATAGAAACATTATAGAGTGAGAAATCTAGCAAGTGCTAGATTGATGTCTACCACAAATACAAGCATGTTTCTAACAACATTGTAGAGTATAAGAAATCTAGCCTATGCTAAATTTCTTTCAACACAAACACAAGCACATTTCAATTTGAAAGAAATCTAATGCGTGTTATATTTCCTTCTAGCACAAACACAAGCACATAAACAACATTATAGGACTACAGAAGTCTAGTGCATGCTAGATTCATTTCTATCATAAACACAAGCTGAAGGAAACAAAACACATGCTAGATTCCTTCTAGCACAAGCAACCATATTTCCAACTACATTGCATTGTGAAATAAATCTAGTGCATGCAAAATTTCCTTCTAGCCCAAAGATAAGCACATCGCCAATAACGGCATTGCAAGGTGAAAGAAATCTAATGTGTTTTAGATTTCCCTCTAGTATAAACACAAGCAGACACAAACATTGTAAGGCGAAAGAATTCTAGCACATGCTAGACTTACTTCTAGCACAAACACAACCATGTTGACAACAACAACATTACAAAGCAAGGAAATCTAGTGCATGCTAGATTTCTTTCTAACACAAACACAAGCACATTACAGGATGAAAGAAATCTAACCCGTGCTAGATTTCCTTCTAGCATAAACACAAGAACATAACAACATTGTAGGGTTAAAGAAATATAACACACACTAAATTTACTTCTAGGACAAACTGAAACATATTTCCAATAACAATATTGCAATAAAAGAAATCTAGCATGTCTTAAATTTCCTTCTAACACAATCACATCCAAAATTTCAATAACAACATTGCAAGGTCAAAGAATTCTAGCATAAACAACCAAATTTCCAACTACAACATTGCATTATGAAAGAAATCTAGTGCATGCCAAGTTTTCTTCTAGCTCAAACACAAACACATAAAAACAAT
Source organism: Pinus taeda (assembly GCA_000404065.3). NCBI lineage: Eukaryota > Viridiplantae > Streptophyta > Pinopsida > Pinales > Pinaceae > Pinus > Pinus taeda. The sequence goes on along the minus strand of APFE030067420.1, from coordinate 91,873 downwards.
GTAAGGTGAAAAAAATCTAACATGTGTTATATTTACTTTTAGCAAAAACACAAGCCTATTGCCAACGACAACATTATCAAGCAAAAGAAATCTAACACATGCTAGATTTCATTCTATCGTAAACACAAGTGTATTGCTAATAACAACATTGTAAGATGAAAGAAATCCAACGAATGTTAGATTTATTATAGCACAAATAAGCACATAACAACTTTAACACTTAGTAGCTCCCACACACATACTTTTATTTGCATGTCTCTTTTCTGACACCTAACACCCCTCAAGTCATTTCATGGACTATTTTTAGAAGCCAATGCACTTTTATCATAATTATTAAGTTATATGAAACCTGCTTTGTATGCACATGCGGTCTTACCCCCCCATACTCTTATTTGGTATGCAGTGCTAATGTGTTTATTGGTGTGCATGAAATCTCATATTTGCAACACCAGACTTTTTAGCCTCAAAACATATAAAAGCATATGCACACTAATACTCTGGTCCCAAAACATATACACATACATGCACATGGGCATGATACCCCCACTAGCCTAATCTTTGCATGTACATGCTATTTACAATCGAGGGGTTGGAGTTGGAGCGTTAGAAAATTCATCCAACGTAGACAAAATTTTAGAACCTAAAACACACTAGAGGATGTGTTCCATAGTTGGAACAAGGTAGTTATATTTATCTAATTATTTATTGATATTTTTGAAATAAATGCAAATCCCAATTTCTCCATTCTTATTCCTAACAGGGACCATATTGGATACCCATAGGGAATGGTGAATGATAAATATTATTTTTTCCTCCAAAAACTTATTGAGTTTAATTTTCATTTGCTATTATATTGTTGAATACATATCTAAGAATGTTTGTTGAATAGGATTATATATTTCTTGAATTATATCACATCCTGAATGATTTTAGTGTCATGGGTCTTTGAATCAGTGTAATTCTAGGTGAAAAAAAACTTTATAATTCCTTGAGGAAATGAAAAAATGTAGCCCTCTTAATAGGCATGTATCCAATACCTAGATTAATATTTTGTGGGTATTATTTGTTACAGAGATTCATTACCTGATATTGCATTGCATAGGTATTGGATTTATAGTTTGTTTCCCCCTTGAACTTATCTTCTGAGTCATGATACTTATCCATTTGAACCACATATTTAAGAAATGAGTTCTCACTCTTTGGTTTTGCATCTAGAGACAATGTATTAATTTGATCACAATGTCAACTTTCATCAATGGTTGATCCCCTAAAAGTATCTCCCTATGCGAGGAATTCTAAAATAGGGGCATCATCATCAAATAATATCTGGTTTGTGATATTGTTTGGTATAGAAGGTTTGGAAAATTGTTCATTAGAAAACATGTCCATAGAAGAGTTTCCCAATGGTATAAATATAGTAGTTGTGTTTGAAAGTAAATTTGCATTTGCATTTTGACTTCAATGTACATAATTTATATTTAATGTATCAAAATTAGAAATAATAAACCATGCCTCATCTCTATAATTCTTAAGGTGATTAAAATACAATGAATTGAATTTCCTAAAAGTTTGATAACTATTTGTAAATCCTTATCAGTGGGAGCTTTTTAACATCCAAATCTATCACTTTTTTAAGACATTGTATCAAAGCCTCATACTCAGTGACATTATTTGTGCATGGAAAATCCAAGCGACAAGGCATCAAATATTTGTATCCTTTAAGATCTCTAAGAGTGCATCTAGACCTTGCACATGAACTCGGCTTAGAGCCATAAAAAAATAAAAACCATACATTTTAATTTACATCTAAATTTACTAATTTTGAAAATAACTTTGTTCATGTTCTTACATAATTACACCAATAGGCGTTCTCTTTGCTGGCTTGGGGTGGGAAAGCATTGTTCACCCCGGCCAATGGGAAAGCTTAAATTTCGCCCTTCTAACCAATAAAATCTTGCCATGTGTTTGTCCCTCTAACCAATGGAAATTTGCCATTTGTCCAAATTGCGTTTGGCACGTTTTCTCCTACCTGCATGTTTCTACAACTCTTTATGGCATCTTCCACCCTGTTTTCACACCTTCTACTCCTCTTTGGCAAGTTGTACCCTTCTCCTTCCCGCTGCTCAGTTTATCACTGTCCGCCATACCATACCTCCAACATTGAATTATTGCACTGTGTTAGAGTCAGTCTTTGTAGCCTTCCACCAGTGATCAAACATGCTCTTATAAAGTAGTCTTAGGGTGTCAAAGTCAAATTTTGTCATTTCAGGTCTTCAAGTAAAATTTGGTCGCTAGGTATTAGGTCTAGGATTTGTTTTCACTCCTTCCAAAGTCTTTCAAGTATTGGTTCATGTCACCATTCTACTGAGTGTACCATCATTCAAAGGGTTGTCATCATTGTTTCAGGTTCCAATGGGTCATTTTAGACCTTGTTTGTGCTTCAATTGTGCTTAGGTAAGGCTCATTTCCCTCTCCTGGGGTTTTGAAGGTAATTTTTCTTAGATGGTCAAATCATAAACAAATCTTGTATCTTGATGCTCATACACCTTTCCCTATACTTAATATACATTCTTAAACACTTCCCATCACTAATATCCCTCAAATTCATCATTTTCCCACAAACCCTAGCCTATTGCTACAAGTTGACACTTTTCTAGGTTAGGCATGTGTTTTGCTCTTTTGGACCCCTTCCCCTCACTCAATCCTTGAAATTCCACTTTCCCCTGCTTCCTAACATCCCCCCCTACTTCCCAAAGTTTTCTCAAGAAATTAGAAGCCCCTCATCCCCTTCATTTCCCTTCATTTCTACAAATCCCCTGTTTCACACATCGAGATAGGTTTTATTCAAATGATGTTTCTGAGCAAGAAAAGATGAATTTGACAAAAGTGAGAGAGATTTTTGTCCATCATTTACCCAAGAAGAAAAACCTCTTTTAGTTTTTACACAGGTTTCATGGTTTGGGAGAAATGTCGAAAACATCATTTGCCTCAGGAGGGTTGATGCACCTCTGGAGTGACCTTGGTAAAATCAATTTTTCTCCTAGATGGAATGACAAAATTACTTGCTTGATGAGTCAACTGATAACTAGACACATATATTTCCAATGAGCTATCATGAGCTCAATTTGGAGTTGCGGAAGACCTTCAAAAGTTGACTGCAACATCACTATGCATTTTGGCAACTTCATTCTGCACATTTTGACCAGTCTTGGGAGATTGAGCTTTTTGGAAAGTAGACTCGACAAGCTTTCCAAAGAGTTATCCCACGCCTAATTTGGACACTGGAAAGGCAGTCAAAATTTGTCTTGAAAGTGGTGCTGCGCTTTTGGCAGGAGAGCTTAAAAACCTTCAAACCCTCAAGGAAACTCTAAATTTCTCTCTCCTTCCATCATTACAAGTATGTGGACATCCCTCACTTTAGTTTTGGTTTGCAAATCCAATGTTTAAGCATCATTTTCCATGTTTAATATGAAACCCTAAATTCTCCCTAATGATGCCTAAAACCCTAAATCCTCATTGTTCATCCTATCACCTATCCCTCTAGCTCTAAATTCACATATCCCTATTCCCCTATCACCTTGTCCCTTTTTTCCCTTTACCCCTATTCCATATCATTCTCATTCCCTTTGTCCCTCTTCCCCAAGAGTAAATTCTCAAGCAAACAAGCTGACCCTCTCATTTCCTACTCCTCCATTCCTTTCCTAGTCAGAAGCTCATCTCCCATCCCCTCATTCCTAAAAAAACTTTCACTTATTCCCTTCATACATCTCAGCCTTGCAAACATGGATCAAAAAGGCCTAGACTATGAGGAGGAGGCAAACTTGACACCTCAGCAGACGGAGCTAGGCAACAGAGAAAATCACACAAGGGAGGGGGATAGGCTTAGGTTGTTTGCTGAAGCCTCCTTAGCTCATCAAATCACTTGATGGTGGAGCTGCTCACCAATTTTGGACAGGTTTGGAGAAATTTTTGTCATTTGCAAATTTTGGAAATTGCACATACAGAAAAACTGTCTAGAAGCGCAGCGCCACCGGCTCTGCGCTTTTTCTAGGGGCACCCAATGGACAAATGGCTTTCATTTTTGGATTCAAGGCATCAAGGACATGCACCCTAGCAATTTTCAGAATTTTTGGAGCAAAATTAGTCCACCAGAAGGTTCGAAAACACTCCAAAAATGACCTTTCTGCCACTTTTTGAACACACAGAAGCAGCCTTGGGAGAATCAAGTTTTGAGGGGTCAAATGAGCTCCAAATCCATAAATTCTAAGTGTTCTAGAAATTATACTTGAAGACCTTTCCAATGAGCTATCATGAGCTCAATTTGGCTAAGGGGAAGGCCTCCAAAATCAGGTGGAAAGTGGTGTTGCGCTTAGGACCAGTGGCACTGCGCTTATGACCATTTTGCTTAGAAAATCAAAAGTCATCTGTTTTGACTGTGAATTTAATTTCTCTCTCCTCATGGATGATTTCACTGATATAATTGATGACATGGTATGTAAATGTAATGGTAAAATAGTTTTAGAGGGTAGATTCATTAGTTAGAGGTGGTTTTGAGGCAAATGAATCAGTTTCCCTACTTTTAGAGGCAAGTTGTTTGATTGCCTATATTCCTGGTCCTTGTTGGGAAATGGTTGAAACAGCCCCTCTTCTCATGGATTCAACACCTGAAGGTCAGGATGAGTAGTTTAGATGTCTATATTATGTGTTTTCTTGGTCATTTGCAAGGGTTGGATTCAGTTGGATGCTCATGTACTGAACACTTATCATTTTGTAGCAGTTTTGGCAGGAAGCTAATAAAGTTGCAGCTATTTTTATGGCATTCCTGTGGTATGGCCTTTAGCATGTGTTTCTTCTTCTGTTAATTTTTTCTCACGTTATTTATGTATTCCTCTTTCATGTAATCTCTTTTGATTGGTTGTTTTCAAGTCAAATAGGTGGAATACATTAGGTTTTAACGCTATGCCTTGGGAAAACACCAGTAGTTTATGTTTTCATATGTTTAGGAAGGATTCTTGACTTGATCAAACCCTTCTTAGCTCCTCACCAGTCTAGCCATTCACCCCATCAAGCTTTAAGGTGTTGAAGATCATACCTACCTTGCCCCATAGAATCCCCTGTGATTTTACCTTAGTTTCCCAAACCCAAATTGCCCATCTCCTCCTGATCTAGCAAAAACACCAACAAATTCATTCAAAACCCTTGAGCTACTATACCTAGCATAAAATCTTGCTCCTGATCCAGTCATATTGACTGAGATCCATAAGGAGAGAGCCCTCTCCCAACCTAGTAGGGCTAGCTACCAGGTTAAGCTTGGTTTGTGGTTACCCTAGAATTGCCTCCCTTCAGCCTGAGGTCAATCTAGGCGATAACACACTGGGCATAAGGTATTTGTTGCAGGTGCCACAGAAAACAATGGAAAACAGATTGTAACCTAACTCTTATCCAAAGGATTCAATATCAGGGCATGTATCTGCGATGTGGACAGTGCCAAGAATAGGGTTTTACTTAACTGAATGACGCAATGGGCAATGTTGAAGTTGTCATCTGCGCAACGGGGTTCCGCTCTTTTTTGAATTTTCTAGCTCCTTTTAATGCATGCCAGAGTTTACAACTCTATCGTGTTTACATATTTTACCTAACGAAGCGTGGATGTGTAAGCATTGTACAACATTGAAAGACCTAAGTTCCTTTGTGAAAATCCTATCACTGTAGCAACTGATTTACTTTTCCTACTTAATTCATCATAAGTTATTCATGAAATTACTTCAACAAACATTAAAATAAATATTGTTGCAGATATCACATCGTAATACAGAAGAAAAAAAAATATGCACACATTGACACAGTTATTTCAACTAATGTCCCGAAAAGACCCAATATGGGAAAACCGGTGCAGCAAGGGAGGATTTTATTATTCAACAATTTTCTTGTACAACAGGGTGCCATACTGGCTTACCCACAGATAGACAAACTTCCAACACTTTCCTAAACCCAGCGTAGGCCCTACTGACCTCTGCTACAACCTAAAACCGTCTGTGTCAGCCTACTGAGGCTCTGCGCAGCCTCTCTGGGCTTCTGTGTCACTCCTGCAGCCTTTGCGTGGATGACACAGGCCCTTCTAGCTCTACACAGTCTCTGTTGACTCTGCGTGGCTTCCTCTAGTTCTGCATCTGCCTCTTCTGTGCTGATCTCCCGTCTCTTTGTTCCGTACTTGTTGCCTCTTGACTGCTCTCCAGACCACTGGTTCAATTTCTCAGCAAACCCCGCTCTAGAAATTGAACTGACTGGTCTCCCTCAGTGTATTCTCCAAGTGACCCTCAAGCCTCCTCTTATACTTTTTCTGTTGACATCTCAACGGGCGAGATTAAGTCCCTAATCAATGGCTAAGATTAGATCCGGCTTGATCCATTTCTTTTGGACCATTCTAACATAGATTCGTATTAATACACATTAATAATTTATTTTCCCTAAGTTTAGACTTAGGGACTCCATTAAAAATATTAATTATTTTAATATTTCCTGATCTGTTTAGAATCTGCCCAAACCCTTTCTAGGTATTGGAGATCTCATGTGCCCCAACCTCTCCACCAAATTTCGTGGCTAGAGCACATCCTATGCTACCTAAAATCAACAATCCCTCTTAGCGAGGACTGTGCTCTAGCAATACTCCTCAGTGAGTATTACTCTGATCATCCGTCATCGATACCTGTGCTGATACTAGGCCTCCCTGCCCAACATCCTCTATACTGCTGCATCCTGTACTGTTGCCCATGGTTTTGCCACTGCCACTGCTGCATCTATACGATAGCTCCCTCTGCATTCGTGTTGATGCTGGTCCTTTCTTCCAACACTACATCTGCACTGCACCTTCCTCTACATTTGTGTTGTTGTTGGTCCTTTCTCCCAACACTACATCTGCACTGCAATTCCCTCTGCATTTGTGATGTTGTTGGTCCTTTCTCCCAACACTGCATCTGCGCTGCAACTCCCTCTTCATTCGTGCTGCTAACACACTACTTTTGAAAGGGATTCTTTACCATCCCCATCTTTTCCCTGAAGTAGTCAAATTTTGACTTTCCAAGGGCCTTGGTGAGGATATCTACCACTTTTTCCCCTGTAGGAGTGTAACTCAACTATATAGCTCCATGTTGGACACAATCTTTGACAAAGTGACACCAGATATCAATATGCTTTGACCTATCATGAAATACTGGATTCTAACAGAGTTTGATGCAACTCTGATTATCACACATGATCCTGGTTGCCTCCATATTTCTTTTGAATAGGTTTACCAGCAGTTTTCTAAGCCATATGGCCTCACACAAAGTTGTACTTACTGCCATATATTCTGCCTCAAACGAGCTCAGAGCCACAGACTTCTGTTTCCTACTGCACCAGGAGGTTATTCCTGATCCAATGTTGAAACAGTCCCAAGAGGTACTTTTCCGATCCACTAAACTTCCTGCCCAATTTGCTTCAGTGAATCCACTCAACCTAATATCCTTCCCCTTGTTGTACAAGAGCCCACAATCAACTGTTCCCTGTAAATACCTGAGAATGTGCTTGGCTGCTGCCCAGTGAGCCCTATTTGGTTCCACCATGAACTGACTGAGGGTGTTGACAATGTAGCAAATATCTGGCCTGGTATTGACTAGATACATTAGGGACCCTATGAGTTGTCAGTATAGGGTGGGATCGACATCCTTGTCTTCTGATGCATCAATCTTCTTCTAGTTGTTGATCATTGGCATAGCCATAGGTTTACAATCTCCCATCCTGAACCTTTTCAGAATTTCTATAGCATACCTTCCTCGCCCAAGGAATATTTCTCCTTTATGCTGCCAAACTTCCAACCATAGAAAATAGTTCATTCGTCCCAAATCCTTCATATCGAACTCTGTGGCTAGATTCTTCTTGCAGTCATCAATGAGTCTGGATGATCCTGTCAGGAAGAGATCATCCAGATATTAAAATCTGTTTAGAATCTACCCAAACCCTTTCTGGGTATTAGAGATCTCATGTGCCCCAACCTCTCCACCAAATTTTGTGGCTATAGCACATCTGATGCTACCTCAAATCGACATCCTCTTCTCCCCATTAATTACCTTTGTCTTCACTATTGCAAAGCTCTAACGCAAGCACCAAGCGTAAGGTTCAAAGTTTTTTCATCATAAGCCTTAGATTCCCAATTTCCCATTACTCTTTTCAGAATTGCGACTGATAGGTTTAGCAATCTCATTATTTGGGTATCTGGGTCCTCAACAAACTATTGATTCACTGAGTGAAAAGGAAGTGCGTCTAATCAAGCACGTCTTCTACAGGATAGAATTTGGGAGCGTTTTCATCAGATTTGGACACCTGCGGTTGTTTGCCATGCTGGGGAAAATTACCCCATTCATTTTCTTGAGGGCCCAAATACCTCTTTTGTGATACATTTTGATTGTTTGGCATACTGGGATAAATTGCCCCCGTTCTTTTCCTTGAGGGCCCAAATACCCCTTTTGTGATACATTTTCGATCTGGAAAAACGACCTACTCCCCTTATCAGTACTTTGTTTCTTGAAACCCTCTACTTCCCCACCATGGTCATCTCTCCTTCTACTGTTGCAGCAATCTCTTCCTCTAATATCAGCTACAGAAGACTTAGAGGCTTACTCTGAAATGCTACTTGGATCCTAATATAACATGCGTTGAGTTTTCAGGAGAAAATGACCTTGCCTCCAAAGAAAAAATAAGACCAAAAAGTCATGGATGTTGAAGTCCTAATGGCCTTATAATTTTTTCCTGAGATGAAGCAGTGTTTTGCTGCAAGGTTTAGTTTAAGATTAGGAATGAAGCCACATGGTGTAAGTTTCCCAGGCAGCGTGAATACAGTATACCCCACTACCGAATTTTCAGCATACAGATAGGTAAATATACAAATAATAAAAGTCTAAATTGTGTCATAAATTTCCTTCCTTTTGTGAGTCAATTGCATTAAAAGGCGCCTTGGTTTCAACAAATAAATGAAACCTTTTCAAGTGCATGTAGCACAAACAGCTGGCTATATAATATCCAAGCCTTTCTGGTGTAAAAGTGATGGTTATGTTCTAAACTTAGAATACCCATGTAAACAAAGACAGCAACCCAAATCTAAATCCCTAAGACCAACATACAAGTACAGACATGAATGTTGTTATGTAGATGCAAACCAACTCTTTTAAGCATTTTGTAAAATAGTTTTCATTCAAACACATAACCACTTCAGAGTTATAAATTTCGAATCATAATTAAGAGAGGATTGTGATTTCCAGGCATTAAGAAAATTCACAACTATTTACTGTGCATCTATAGTCATCATCAAAAGAATAAACCTAAGTCTGTTGTGCATGTAGAAGAAAATTCATTCAGAAATTTCATAAAAATTTAAGTCTCTTGTCCAGCCAATTAGGGCCAGTTTGTACTGGTTAGGTACCAGTCTGGTCAGCGGGTTGGTTCAATACCATGCCCAGTCCAACAGGGCGATTTGACCAGTTCTGATTCAAACAGGGCCTACGTATGAAAAAGCATTCAAACAATTACATTGCTTTCTGATGTTGAATAATAAGACCCTAGTGCATGTTTCTACTCAGACAAACCACTAGAACACTTGCATAATAAAGATAGGATAAACACCCAGGGGGGTCTGTAAACAATTCTCTAGACCTAAAGCTAAATTACTGGCACTTTTCATTGTCTGAGACTGAGAAAGGGAAGCAAAAACATAGACTGAAATTTCAAATTGTAAACAATGAAAAAACATGGAAATTTTTACTTCTACTAGCATTTCAGTGATCAGTAAATAGCCTCAGTCTCTTAAGAAGACCCTCAAGTTTGTCCAAGACTTGTTAATGATTGTCCCGCCATATCTCTCAACGTGGTTCTCAAAGGTAGAGTGCAATATTGGTATGGAAATATGCACGGGTAAGAAATTTCTTGAAATAAAGATGCATATTCAGCACCCAGAAGCATTCGAACCCACAATGGCAAGCTCACATATAGGGCATAGATTTTGTTGTATGACTGGAACAAAGCATGTTGCACAATATGGATAGGACAAATCCTTCTGACTAACCATGGTATATAGGTGTAAAAGTTGTTGCACCACCAACAAAAGGCTTTCTGGAGTCAAAATCATACTTCAGTTTTTGGCATCCTACAGTTGCCGCTTGCATGCCTATAGAACTTGTTGTACCTTTGTTGAATGGTCTGCAGGTGTTCACTTTCCAATAGTCATCAAGCAAAGTTAGCTATTGTACTGAAGCTCCATCTCTTATAACAAACACCCATGGTATTCAGCAAAGCCAACCTCAAATGGAATTTTTGAAGGTTGTTATGACTAAAATAAACTGCAAGATCTTTCTGTTGAACAGTAGCATCCTTAACTTCCTTTCCCTTGAATTGCATCTGAAGACCCAGAACACAACTGCAAGCTCACATATAACACATAGATTTCCCTTTATGATTGGAATAAAGTGTGGTGTACAATGTGGACAGGACACATACTTTTGACCACGGTATATAGGTGTAAAAGTTTCTCCAAAAACAACAAAAGGATTTCTGAAGTCATAATTCAGTGTTTTTAGCATCATGCAACTGCCTCCGACATGCCTGTAGAACTTGTTGGGCCTTTGTTGCATGGTTTGCCGTGGGCTCATTTGCCAGCAGTTATCAAGCCAAGTTAGCAGTTGTATTGAATTTCCCTAGCAAACACCAATGGTGTTCAACAAAGCCAACCTCAAATAGACTTTTTGAATGTTGCAATGAGTAAAATAGGCTGCAAGATCTTTCTGTTCGACAAAATGATCCTTAACTTCCTCTTGACCTCCATTTGAAGACCCATAACACATTCTTTAGCAATTCCAATCAATTTCTTCACCTTCTCAACCTCCTAAACATAATCTACATCAATAACTGGAATTGCATGCAAGATGGTAAGAAATAACCTTAATGCTTCACTAAACTTTCCATCTGTTGTGGCTTTGTAAGCTAGTCTAAGTTTCTCATCTAAAAGAAAACTCTTAAATACCAAAGCTCATGGACCTCTCACATTTGAGCTAGCAGTCTCAATCCAGCCTCCCTCTATTGCTAAGAAGGCCACAGTGCAAAAAAAAACGCAGGAAGGTATGTATGGCTGCCCATAAAGATCCAAAAACAAAGGTTTTAACTTTTAATGGAGTGAAATTCTTAATACCAAGTTTTTGACTTGAGAGCTGCATCGCCATATTAATGTTACTAGCAGCTGCATTCTCACCTGCAAGAGAATATTTTTTGTATCCAGATTTGAATTACTGGCATATGTGGTGATGGTGTAACTAATGCCATTATGAATTGTACCTACAACATTTGCAACTTAGACATTTGTAGGTAGCTTCAATTCTTCCACATCCCATCCTACCTCATCTTCGTTGTCTCCTCTCACTTCTCTATCATCAATCACTACAACCTTGCCATTTTGTTTTTCAACTCCAAAAGTGTCAAGGTCTTAACCCCTATTGGTTGCAGCTCCTTCATCCTCTTCTTCATGGATTGCACCCCCTACACTATCCAACCCACCAAAAGTGTCAAGGTCTAAACCCCTATTGGCTGCAGCTCCTTCATCCTCTTCTTCATGGACTGCAACCCCTGCATTATCCAACCCACCCTCAAAAAGGCCTTTTGTAACCCTCAATAACAGCCATTCACGATTGCAGAAAATTGATGGAGGAGGTACAATAAGTGATGATTTCTTTCCAGATGGCAAAATGGGAAGATTTCCACCTAACTATTAAGTACAAGCATATCGGCAATCTTTGTAAGCCCATGAACTATTGCACTCACATATGGGCATTGTGAAACTGACCCATAACATCATTTTATATTTCTGCAATCCCTAAAATCTTCAAAAACTTATCAATATTGTCCATGACAAGGTACAAAATGAAAGCCTTTCAAAATTCTTTATTCTCTAGTAAGCATATTCAACAATACCAGCATTGCCTTACCAAAGGGCCTCAGTTCCAAGTGTATACCAGTGACCTTAACATCTCTCTGTTTTGCAGAAGCAACATCAATTTGAATACTTTCACTCTACAATGCTAAGTTAAATCATGCCTTCTCGTCTTTGAAAAAGTGAAGAGCCGCTTCTGGGAAGCCCTTTAGATGCAGCTAAGCAATCACTTCCTGTCCACAAATCAGTTCCTAATCATGCTCAGAAGATTGTCATACTTCTTTTTTATCAGTGTCAACTTAAACATATACTCAGGCATCAATCTGTATGATACGGTTATTTCCAAATCATCCTGGCAATTGACAGAATTCCCAGACACCTGCGTTATACATACTTGAACATCAAGTGTTCCAATAAGGACACCATCTCTGTTTGGAAGACAACAAAGCACAATTGTCACCCCAAGCACCACTCTTAAGTTTTAACACAAATAATCTTATGCAGAGAACATTGTACAAGCTTCTTGCTTCCAATGATGATTGCATGCTTGCTCAGTAAGGCTACATTTCCATTTCATCTGACTAAATGTATTTAACAAATGGAATATGGAGGTCCCCAAGTACAATCCTCTGTTGCAAACCAAGGTCGTTTTCTTTTCTTCCTGCATTGTGTCACTCTTCTGTCCCAACACTATCTTCTGGCCCAAGAAGAAGGTTTTATGTTCCTCCACAGAAAATTGCATCCACGGCTACTAGACGACTAGACTTCTTGCACACCTTATTTCTACGATTTTTTATCACTTGGTTATGACTCATGTCAGTGACTGCCGATTGATTGCAAGTAGAAAAGGCAGCAGGTCCTCCAAGTCATTGTATTTTCTTCCTGCATTACGTCACTTCTCCCAAGTCCCAACGCTATCCTCTGGCCCAAGAATAAGTTCATATCACCCACCATCAACATCCAAACGTATCAAGACAGCATTCTCCATGGGGCTAAACAACAATGATCATCATCCTTGATCCAATTCATGGATCCAACCCTTCTTATATGTATAAGTTGAGAGTCTTTTTGAGTTGCAAATTGATGAGCCAACAAAAAATGGTCATTGTTGCAGTATAGTGTGCCATCATAAACAACAAAATAATATCTTTCTCTTTCTAACTTGAAAACAATCATCCCACGATCATGCCCAGCAGCAAGAAGATTCATATCAAGATGTATTGTAAGGATCCATAAGCAATCATGGTCTCTACGAAATGTTTGGACACCTCTACACTACTTGGATACATCTCAAAATCAAATACTTTTATCTTCTAAATTTTAACAATAATGTCGTGACACGGATGGAACATCACATGAGACATATAGTTCACATGCCCTCTTAAAAGTTAAAATATCCAACTTCCCAAGCTTGGTACCTGAGAACAAAACATACTAAATTTTCACAAATGAATTATCTACAATTTTTTCACGTGCCCTCCTAAAGTATTCAACTTCCCAGGCCTTGATCTCTGAGAACAAAACTAACTTTTCACAAATGAATTACATACAAACTGAGATGCTACTCAAGAAAGAGGAATAACACAAAAAAAATAAAAAAAAAAAAAAAAAAAAAAAAAAAAAAAAAAAAAAACAAAAAAAATAAAAAAAAAAAAAAAAAAAAAAAAAAAAAAAAAATTAATATTTATCTGTATAATATATATCTAATGAAATAGACATAAATTCACCAAGCAATTGAATCTACATGCCATTCAATTTGCTTGGTGACCATCTGCACCTGACACAATCAATGGCAAGCTGGGATGAAAAGCAGCAGCCCAGTTCACTCCATGGTCATGACATTACAAAACATATTTGACAATAGCATCACCCTCTCCAAAAATATCTGTGTTCATTTGTGCTAACCTTAATATCATCAGCAGACAGTTTTCCTCCTCAGAGCATAAATATCCCATCACAATTAGTCTAATCCAATGGGCTTCAAATGACCAAATCTTCCTTACGATGAAAAGAAGCACACATTACACATAAAATGTCGCCAGTAAGGTCAGATACAAGTTCAAGAATACCAGTTCCATATCTTTATTGTTTGTTCGTCACTTGCACTGACAATCCAAGGATACTCATTGTGGAACTTAACTCTCTGGATATAGGCAGCAGTGCATATTGTAGTTCCATATATTGATCTTAAAGTCATTCCCTGTAACATTAACAAGTAAATTGGAGTTATAACAACTTTTCATAATTGTATTTTTGACTGTTATGTCAGATCATTTACGATCGAAGACACTACTCTTTAGATGGCCTAAATATACACACACAATGTATACATAAGAAGCTACACGGTTGGGAAGCTTCGCTAAACCTACCAATTCTAAAAATATTTTGTTCCTTGGATGGGAGAGGGTGGGAATTTTTCTTGAAACTCTCCTTTGGCTAAGTGGCTGCACTGTAGAATTCCCCACTGTAGATCACCTAATAATGTAATATACTAAAGCAAAATACTTGATCTACTTCTACAAACAAACTTGCGGAAGCTTAATCAATTTTGAGCAAGATCAAATAGAACACATATAACAGAGAATGAGAAATCAATCGCACATGAACACAGAAGAATACATTGGGGAAAGCCTCAGCTAAAAGCCCCGATCTCTATATTATCATACAAGTGGAAATATCTCCTGATTACACAAAGATTTAGCTCACAAGCTATCCAACTCTCAATACAATCCCTCAATGTTGTTCATAGACAGAATAGACAACACATATGCCTTCCTTCAGTCCTCCAAGCCTCCTATTTCCTTGCTTAGTTTCTCCTGGGTCCTCCAACTGCAACCTGTGTGATTCTTACCTCACACACAACACTGACCTCTGAAATAATTGCGCAATCCTGAAGGAGATAATTCCTTCTGCATGGATGAGTTTCCTTTATTGGAAAATTCCTCCTACTGATAGTACATTGTCCCTTCCTCTGATCTCAACTAGGTCTCTGACTCAACTGACATGCATGAGTTATTTATGAGAGAATATTCAATGATCTGAAGTACACTAGTTACATGCATGCATGCATTAACTAACTAAACTCACAATCAGTTCCACAAACTGTTTGGAACTCATTTAATTGGACTTAACTTAGTTAACTGAGTTAACTAATTACAACTCAAAGTACAACTCATCCTTATCTCCTTAATCAAGGGATAACTTCCTCAATCAAAGGGGAAACTGTTGCATATCTTCACATAGACTTCATGTTTGATTTTCTACAACTAATTAACTCAAGATGAATTAATTAATTATTTTTCAAACAGCTGCTAAGATCAAATTCGAATTTTGATTCTCAATTTTAGTTCAGGGACTAACTAGAATTGGAATGTATCCCAAAATGCTATTTATAGAAATGCTATTTTTAGCATTTCTATTTTATCATTCCTTGTTGATATTTCCAACACTGGTACCTAAGATGCTATTTATAGAAATGATATTTATAGCATTTCTTGTTGCTATTTTCAACAGTTAGGTTAGGCCTAATCGATTTTTTCATGATGCCTATGCATGCATGTAATTGTTCTTTAAGTTGTTTGAACATCAAACTCAAACTCCGAGTGCAAACTTATTTTACTCTCTGATCCAGGTGGATGTTGGTGGCCACCCACCTATCCCATTTGGACCCCCACAATTGTCTCTTTCAGCTTTTTCAGTTTCCTAAATTGTAGCACAGTTTACTATTTTTAGCAGTTTTTCGGGTTCTGAACTTTCGGAGCTGTTTTGACGCCCTAAACGACATTTTTTGGGAAATTTGGGGCAACATGGGTCCATGGACCGATGTTGCCTCCCAAAGTGGTAATGCTCAGATAGATCTTTCTAATGAGCTATTGTACGCATCAAACGGAGATCGTATGCCAAAGTTACGACCCCAGGAAATTGATGTACCAATTTACCGAAACGGGGCCCACAATTTGGCGTTTCATCTTCTGGGGTTAGGTTTTGGGATGTGAAGGGTTTTTCATTGTTTCTCAACAATAAATAGGCCTTCGAGCCTCATTGTAACGTAGTTCAGAACAATTCAAAGGCATGTAGCCGCCACATCTCTTCTCAGAGATAAGCTACCATCGCCCTAGCTGGTTTATTTCCATTTCTAGTTGTAAGCATATTTCGGTATTTTCCATTAAT
>APFE030067420.1:18491-59023 GCA_000404065.3 Pinus taeda | reverse complement strand
GAAGATCAAAACAGTGATCTTTCAGATGGCCAACTCGGTCACAGTGTTGGCATTTCATGATCTGTTGTTGTTGTTGTTGTGGAAGAGGAGCAGAGTCTGGAACAGCGGAAGCTGAACTGTTATGAGGAGCAGATGAACTGTCATGAATGAATCCAGCACTCTGAAACTGAATGGGCTTGGCATAGTCTAGAATATGAAAGGACAAGTCCTTGTCATATCCAAGACCGGTTCTATGCTTGTTGTGGACAAGCTGTTCCCAAAGTCTAATGATGGGCTTGGGAAGTGCAGATTGAGTTTCTGCATCTGCATGTACAACTGATACTTTATTTGAATGAACTGTAACATTATTGACTTGCTGCTGATGGGTGGTTGTCTCAATGTTTTGAACAAAAATAGGTTCAGAATGATGTCTATTTTGATGTAGCTCTTCTTGCTGTAGCTGTGATTCAAGCTGCAAAAAATCAATCTTCTCCTGTGCATTTTGTAGACATGTCTGAATTTCTGAGAGAGATCCTTTGCTGATTTGTAATGTGTCATCAACAGTAGATTGTATAAGAGTTTTCATGAACTCTAATACTTCACTGATTCTAGCCATTTTTCTTCAATGTCAGAACTACAACTTAAAAACTGAAAAGTAACACCCACTAGCAATATCCTTTATAAATGTGAAACAAATGATCAGTGTGCAACCAGCAAGCACCAATTACAATCCATATAAAAAATAAGATGATGAAGCTACATTACTGTTAAAGACCTTAAATTTGATGCTATGATGATATCACTGAATTTGTGCATTTGATAATGATCAATACAATATATGAGTATCTGATATCACTGCACTTGAATGCTAAAACACTGTATCAAAGGTGAAGTGATTGTTCCATTGACAGAGTTATAGTGTACTGCTACAAGAACACAGTGACAAGGAAATGCAACTGTGAAACCTTGCTTACTGTACCAATACAACCTGATTATTCTTTAATCAATATATATGTAACTAGACATCATCAATATATATGTGACATTTCTGTTCTTGAGAAACCCGTGCTTTTCATGGCATCAATACACAAGATTATTATAGCCACAAAACCTTCACCAATTTGTCCTCAAATCAACAATAATTCAAAAAATTATTATAGCCACAAAACCTTCACCAATCTGTCCTCAAATCAACAATAATTCAAAAGATTATTATAGCCACAAAACCTTCACCAATCTGTCCTCAAATCAACAATAATTCAAAAGATTATTATAGCCACAAAACCTTCACCAATATGTCCTCAAATCAACAGTAATTCAATCATGATGCATTCATGTTGGTTTTCTGTACACAAACCAATGTAAATCTTCTATTTTATCGTAGCCACAGTGATTCCTCGAAGAAGAAGAATGAAGAGGATCCCGTCAAAGTTGTGAAAGAGGCTCTCGCAAAGGTTCTGGTGCATTACTATCCTTTCGCCATAAGATTGAGAGATGCAGATAACGGTAAACTCACCGTGGACTGCACTGGCATTTTTTGAATGCATAAAATGTGTGAACCATATCCACACTTTAACATAACCAACGCATATAACTTAGTATCCACTTAAAAGGCTCTTCACACTTATTTAATATCCACCTAAATTATGTGAGCACGTAACCGCACTACTCAAAATATATATCAGCCATTTTATAATTCATTGCAGTAGTCAATGCACACCAGGAATGCACAGTATTTAGAAAAATAAAGGGTAATGCACCATATATCACTTATTTAGAAAACAAAGGGTAATGCAGTAGTCAATGAACATCTGTAGCCAGTGGCAGAGTCTACATCCCAACAACCAGACCACACTTATGCAGCAGAGTCTCGGTCCACGCTTACCGCACCATGGTTATGTAGCATTCATGGTCTTCTGTTCTCGATTTCAACCGCCTCTTCCAGCCGGTTACTTGTAGACGCTCCACTTTGAATTCTTGAATTTACCACAAAAACTCAACTTAGGCTCTCTTTTATACGACCAAGACGAACAAACCTTGGCCACTGCAGGAGAGAGATTGCCCTTCAAAACCTTTGCCGCAGTCGAATCCGAACCTCAACAATATTGCGCGGAATATTTGTAGGGATTGAATCGCTCACAATAATTTGGACGGAAAGGTTTTGTTACCCTATATGTAGACATTACTCTTTTTTTGGTCGCTGAACAGTCAGGAGATGTCAAATTCTCCTCCTGGTTTTCAGTGGGTGCCGAATGGGTATGGCAGAGTTGATGATAGACGGTGGATCTAGCCCCTGTACGGCTATTATCCCACATAAAATGGAAACGCGCCCTCTCTGTTTGTAGCCTTCTATTCCTATGTCTCAGGGGAAGCTTTTTCACTCCAGGTTTTCATCAAAAGTGTTCATGGGCAGACATGTCTGTTTTGGATAAACGCTACAGATACCATGCATGATCTGAAATGAAGTATCAAGAACAAGTGGTTCCTGTTGAGCATCACAACCTCATATATGCAGGGATTTTACTTGAAGAATGTACTTGGATCAATGACAATGGTATCTATAGGAATTCATCCATTGTACTGAATCTGCGGTTGGGCAGTGGAGCTCCAGGATCCAAACTCAAAATGGATCATTTTCATACAAGGATGAAGCAATAGAGCGACTAGCACTAGTAAACGTTAAGCGAGAGCTAGCAGGTTGGGCCAGGAGCTATTACACGCTCGAAGGACACATGGAAGCAATCTTAAAATATGATCGACCCAAAATCCCTGCGCCACGCTCAGCACATCTGTTTTAATACATCGGTTATTAAAGAATAATGTTAAATCGCAGATGGAGCAACGCTTTTAAAATGGGGCGTTTATGGACAGAGAACGCAGGTAACGGCAGAGAATGAGAGCGTAGGTACAGAGAGCGCCGGTATGGCAGACAGAGGTCAGAGATGTCAGTTAGCAGCGGATTTCAGGCAGAAAATTCTCAGGACAGAGCACATGTAATGTCAGGAGCAACTAATTATATGGAGGAGCAGCGCAGGCATTGTCAGGAGTATGGAGGCGCTTCTATATGGAGAGCAGACACCAGCAACAGTATAATCAGGTTGCAGCTAAAATTGAGCTGAAGAAATATTCATGAATTTCATAGC
This sequence comes from Pinus taeda, assembly GCA_000404065.3. Taxonomy (NCBI): domain Eukaryota; kingdom Viridiplantae; phylum Streptophyta; class Pinopsida; order Pinales; family Pinaceae; genus Pinus; species Pinus taeda. The sequence goes on along the minus strand of APFE030067420.1, from coordinate 55,901 downwards.
AGAAATAAACTGCACAGAAAGGCCATAAAACAAATGGCTCAAATTAATTATGCAGGGCAGGAATACGCCTGCTTTGATACCATGTTAAACACACATGCGAGCAAGAACAATAGTAAAGATAAATCATGTGAGTTCATATTTTATTAACAAGAGATATACATTTATAGTACATTGTTGTGACTATTGGGATTCACATCCCAAGGTCTCTTGGACTCCTTTTGTCCATTCGGCTTCCACACTAACCCATTGAGGATTAGGTGTCCAACAGCTTTAACACAAACTTAAACACTTATACAACATTCCTCCCTAACACAATCTTCTGTTGCACCATCTAATTGAATTGGATCATTGATCCGCTCATTTATCAACGAGCAACAGAAGGGTTTCAGCCCTAATTCAAAGTATGTTTTCCTCCTCGGTGTTACTCCTCTTAAAGTGCGCTCCCTCCTAAGCTTTCCTGTAACACACTTGATTCAAGACAACCACAGGGATTTAATTACACATATAACAAAGATTTGATTACACATGTTGGGTTCAAAACACTTGAAATAGAGCGCTTCTCTATTAATGAATTTATACAAATGATTTACATAGGCCCATCTTGGCCCTTTGGATAACAAAAAGCAAAAACCGACTGTATTTTTGGCAATCCTTCAAAGTTTGGACCATACTGAGTTTACCGGACATTCATGTCTTGACAACGCTCTTAAGTCACTTTGGAAACGAAACAGAAGAAACCCCTGCTAAAACTGAAAATGAAAATTTAATAAAAAAATCGCAAACGCTAGTTATGGTCGTTTTATACTCGAAGGAAATTTCGAGATTATTTCAATTAGGGTCATTTGAATTAGTAAAATGATATAGGTTTCCTATAAGAAACCATCCATTTTGCATGATATTCTATAATTGTCGTCACTTAAAATTGAAGACAACTATGTTCAATTAAATCCAGGGAATTTTATCAGTCTCTTAAAGTAGCTTCCAAGGTTTTGAAGTTGCTCCCAAGGTTCTTTAAGAAAATTATTTACCCTTGCAAACTCCAAGTTCAGGGGTCAGTTGCCAAGTTATTCAATTTAATTAAACTACCACTATAAAATGATAGTGAAACAACCCTATCTGCTCAACATAGAAACTTATTCATCGTTATGGGGTTGCATATAGAACGACATTGTCATTGCCGAAGCTTAAAATAAACCAAAAAATTGCAAACGCTGATGATTTTAATATGAAACCCCCAAAAAAATCACATGGAAAACCATAATCTATTCCAAAATAATCTTTTTACTTAAAGAATAAGATTGAATACCCAATACATTGCTCGATGACTAAAATGTATAGCCAGGAATGGCTGACTTAAAGACAACTTCATTAAAAATATTGGGTATGAAACCTCAAACTAAGAATAAAACACGAAGATATGAACCTCGCGTCTAGAGAAATATTTTGGACCAGAAGGATAGTGAGTAGAGCGGAGCACATGTCTCTGAACCTATCTCGCTCCATGTATTGATCACTCTCGTTGCAATCCTCGTAATGTCTTCTATGAGGAGGGCTTCGGCTCGTTCTGGGGATGTAGTGTCTGCTACCGCTCCGGTTTCCTCCCATTTCGCCTCGTGTGGAACTGTTTGATATGACTCAAATGTGAGAGAATCTCTGAACAAGCATTTACACAGATAACTTTTCTTAATAATTTTATCGATAATTTTAAATTTACATATAAATTGTACATATATCCATATAATTTTAAATTAATATAATATTAAAAATTAATATAATAATTGCATGAATTTGAAATTTGAGTTCTTATTAATGGTACATGAACAATATCCTTTTTCATTTTAAACATTATGGCATTGTGATTTTGAGTTTAGGTCCATTTTATTCCAAACATTACCGCTCGAGAGTGTATAGGAGATATCCATGGTTGTATTTAAAAAAAAAAACCATAATACATCAAGCAATGGTTGCAAGATAAGATAATTATATTTATGTCCAACTAATGACCACAAAGTAGGTCAAAGGGACTGTTGAGTACATTGGTGTATATACAAAGCGGGAGAACCAAACGGTCTCTTATAAAAGATACAATGCATGAAGTAAATCAACATCTGGCCCTAGCGGAGAAGATCGAGGAGCTAATAGGTCTGAGGATAAGACCCATCTCTCCTAACATCTAAGGGTAAATGAATAACACTGAAGAAACTCAACAAAGTTTGTTGGCCCGATGAAGAGTTGATGGCAAGTGCAGATTGTCCACTAAATCGTTTCCTGGGGGGTTCACACATTGTTGAATGCTGGAGGACCTAGTCCGTCTCCCAGGAATGGATCTGAGACCGAACTGCTGCTGAGATCTCGTGTGGCAGGGTGAGGTCCCACGGATCCTCACTTATCTGGAGTCTGGATATGTACTCATATAAATTGATCTCTTGGTGCACATGTCTAAAGGTAGTACCCTAATAAATGTCGCAATCCTTTGTTTGGGGTCTGGTTTGATGGGAGGTTGAAGAATATGCACTTGGAACCTAAGAGCCTCCTACATATATAGGGCCAAACATCTCTGATCGGGATACCTGAAAAGGTCGGCGAGGGTCCAAGAATCTCTAAACAAGCAAGAGTTTGAGAGAGAACTTTTTAGTGATATTGGCAAAGCAAGTATCATTAGCCCCGCTCAAAGCACATATATTGATAGCAAATGGGTTGACACAATAGAAAACCTTATGTATGACCATTCCCCTATGCATTCTCTGATGGAGAGTACAACCTTAAAGGATTATTCTAATTGCAGCAAGGATTATCCTAGTGTTACAAATATCTTTGATTCATGTTTTGTTTCACAAACTAATTCTTTGCAACAAGAAGCATATGCATCAACTAGTCACCAACAAGATAATGTTCATACGAGGTGCTCTTCCAAGCAGCTCTTAGTTCAATGTGCAACTGCAATACCTAAAGGTAAACTAGAATTGGCATTTGTTAAAATTGGCAACTAGGGCCAAACTCCACATGGGTCATCTTATTTATGATAGCTGATATTTTTCTTGGATTCCTCTCTCTGAAAGGTGTAGGATTGATCTAAAGATCATCTGATTCCGACATGTAAAAATGAAGATATGAAATTATTTATATTATGGACAAATTGTCAATGTCGCCCAATAAGCAAAACATGCATTCAAACCCCCAGCTCATCCTCAACGTTGCATATAAAAGGAGGAGACGTCAAGTCATTCTATCATCATCTCATCTTCACACATCTCTCTCCTCACTTGATTGGGTAAGCTAATCTGGGCAGCAATCTCTCACATGTGCGAAGGAAGGAGGACGTTATTATTTTTTTACTGTGTTGACCGCATTTTATAGGTTGTATTTTGGGCTATGTTGACCAACGTTGACCTCCTTTTGACTGCGATTTGGGTGAGGTATCTTCTCCTTGGCAGGCCGCAAATTTGGGCACTAAAATCGAGGTGATCTCACCTCTCATTTGACCAATGTTGACTGCCATAGAACTGGCCACAGTTTGACTTTTGTTGACCAGCTTTTGACTGGACTTTTTCAGACTGTTTTGGCCTGATTGGGCTTGTTGTTGGAAGCCGAAGTTGACTAGGTTTGACCAAGTTGTTTAGATGAAGAATTTTGCCCTATTTGACCAACGTTGACTTTTGTGGTTAAGGCCTATCCGCTGTTGTCATAAATGATCAAATTTGTAATTTGTACCATCTCTCTCTCTACTAAACTATTGAAGAATATAAGAAGGGTTTCCCCCCATTGGAGTTTGTCCCTGACTGGTGCCACATCTTGTGTCCTCTTGTCTTGGCTTGTCTTCTATTGTTTATGTTTATGTTTATGTTCTATCTGCATTTTACTATCATGCTGATGTGATTGCTAAACTAGATATTGTTATTGGGCTAATAAAGAAATTGAAGTAAATTGCTCTTAAGCATAGAACATACCATTGTTACCTAAAAGTAACAACATCACATATAATCGCAAAATTGAGAGAGACAATCTCAATTCAAGGAGACCCAATGGAAAGACTTTCAGTTTACATGGTGGAGGGTCTTATTTCACGAATAACATCTTCAAGAAAAGGAGTATACAAAGCTTTGAATTGTAAAGAGCCACCAAGCATTGATACTTTATTTGTCATGCAAATATTATTTGAAGTTTGTCAATATTTCAAATTTGGTTGCATGGTGGCCAATGGTGCAATTTATGAAGACTTCAAGGATGAGCAAAAGGTTCATATACTAGATTTTGATGTTGGGCAAGGCAGTCAATACGTAAGCCTCTTAAAGGCCCTTGTAGAAAGGCTTGGTGGGCCTCCACATTTGCGCATAATTGCAGTAGATGATCCTTAATCTGGAAGACATATTGTTGGGGGATTTGGTATTATGGGAATGCGACTTGAACAATATGTAGAATCCATTAGTGCTTCTTTACAATTCATATCGATTACAGAAAAGGTTGGAGATGTCCAACCATGTATGCTTGAGATAAATCCAGATGAAGTTTTCGTTGTCAACTTTGCATTCCAACTGCATCACATGCCCAATGAAAGTGTGTCTACAAATAACCCACGTGACCGGCTTCTGAGGATGGTGAAATCTCTCAACATAAAGTCGTCATAGTAGTAGAACAAGAGATTAACACTAATACTACACCTTTCTTGCCTCGGTTCATGGAAGCGTTAAACTATTACTCATCAATGTTTGAGTCTTTAGATGCTACACTTAAAAGGGATAGCAGAGATCATATGAATATTGAAAAATAATGCCTTGCCCGAGACATAGTGAACATAATTGCTTGTGAGGGGGAAGAAAGTATTGAGAGGTATGAAGTTGCAGGAAAATGGAGCGCTAGAATGACTGTGGTAGGCTTTAGTGTGTATGCTCTTAGTGCTAATGTTAAGGACACAATTAAATCTTTGCTCCATCAATCATACTGCAATAGTTAAAAGACTAAGGAAGAAGGAGGAACTATGTATTTTGGATGGTTGGACAAAATTCTCATTGCAACATTTGCTTGCCATTGAGAAGCAAGGACTCTAAGAAGGTTCTTGTATAATAATTTCTTACATTTGTCAATACCATTGCAAAAACTGCATCTGACTTTTATGTGTGTCAGGGAAGAGTTCAAAAATTTGCTTCCTTATGCAAGTAGAGAGGAAAATGTTAAGCCTTGCTAAAATCAGAGATATGCCCACCTGCACAGTGGGCAACATGATAGAGACAGTTACTATTTAGCTTTCAGGAACTTATGCTTGACTAGCTGAAAAGTATTGGATTTTTTTGTTCATAACCTTGAGTACAGAGTCTTATAATCAACTGGATGTAAAATCAAGTACCTGTTATGATAAGGATCACAAAATGGATGGACCAATGATAGGGCGAGGGGTGATCGTGGAAGCTCACAGGAGAGGCTCAAATACGTGGCTTGATTCTCTTGTAAGACAAGATGGAAGGCTCTCTAGGAAGGGCTTGGGGAAAATTTATAGGGTTAGGTTTTAAGCATGTGCCTTATAAAGGATATCCCTAAGCCCTATAATTCTTGTTGAAACTTGCGTGACCTTTGAAGAATTAACCTTGATAGTGCATGGGACCACATGGGACCAAGTGGACTTGAGGTTTGGTCAAGGGGATAAGATTTAGCAACCAAATATATGTTTGACCTAATTATGGAGGGGAAAGGGATCAATGAATGAATTTTCAATGAAAGGCAATGCAAGGATACCAAGCGAGGCTTCTAGCCTAAGGAAAACCAAGAGCAATAATTGGTCTTCGAGCTATGGCTTGCGATATCTTAAGATCCCACCATCAAAATCTCATGAAATTTTGGAGGGCTTATTGAGGAAAGAAATGTATGCGTATGTGTTGATTGTATGCATATGGTGTCACAGTCTCAAAGCTATGTATGGTGAACTCTTATCTAGTGGGTATTTGATCCAACGTTGTGAAGGCGGAGGGGCATTAGTTATCATGGTTGATCACATGACTTAGAGGCTTCAAGTTTACCTGAAGCACTTCGTACCTTATATGAGTCATCTACATTCTTTGCATAAAAGATGATAGTGGAGGTACTGAACACATTACTTGATGATGGTTAAATGGTAAAATTGATACTTAGGTTAGCCTTATTATAATTGTGGATTTTCAAAGGGTTAAGTCAGCTCTAGTCAAAGGCCCCTCCAAATCACATATATACAGGTCAACCGCAGAGAACAAATGGAGAAAAATTTGGTGGATTTGAGGTAGCATACCAAGGAAGAAAGGATTGAGGCCCTAGCTTTATTGAAGATCAATTGAAGGAGGCTGACAAGGTCATTCCATCCACACTTTTGATCTGTTAATAACAGGAAACAATGAAATTTACACTGCATCCATGAAGAAATATTTGAAGTGATTTTTGAGGAAAGGTTTAAATTGAGATGACAAATTTGGAACATCTTCATTACTACTTGGGAATTGAAGTCAATCAAAATCCAAAATACATATTACCCAAAAGAAGTACATTGGAGGACTACTAAATAGATTTGGCATGGCATATTGTAGCCCTCTCTCCACTCTAATGGATTAGAATTTGAAGCTTACATCAAAGAAGGGAATGCATTTGAAGATGCAACCAAGTGCAAAAAACTTGTAGGAAGTATCAACTACCTAACCACGAACATACCATATATCTCATATATTGTGAGCATACTTTTCAGATTTATGCATCAACCATGTGAGGGACATTGGTCTGCTGCAAAAAGAGTCCTCATATACTAAAAGGGGACTCAATATTATGGGCTTAAGTACACCAAGGTGGATGACTTCAGTCTTATTGCACATTTTGGTTCATACTTCAATGGGGACAAGGAAAACATAGTATCAACTTCAAGATAACTCATGACTTGGATCAACAGTGGTCTCCTGCATGAGGGCCTCACTCAATGAACCTCTGACATATCACGTGCGTTCGTGACATACTAAACAATACCCCTGATTTGACTACATATTGAAAAACAACTCTACAAATCACATTATATAACCCCATACCAATACTAACCCAATACACCTTCCAAATTAAAAAAACCCATACTTTCACTAGATATTGTAGATATCCATTTTTTCATTAACATTTTTTATACTCCTTTGTATTTTTTCATTAACTTTGAGCTCCATTTTTTATGCCTGCCAATATAAAAACTCTTTACCCCCTAATATATGCTCAATATATTATGTCATTTTTTCCACAATATATATCGCCCAATATGAATGAACATGGTATGGTATTGCTCCCCCAATGAAGCCCTCATGGTCTCTTGGAGGTCACGCAAACAATCAGTTTCGATAGATTTAACAACAAAAGCAAAATATGTGGCATCCACAAAAGTGACAAAGGAAATTGCATGGCTCAGGAAAATAATTGAAGGTTTGCTAGAGAAACAAGTGAACTCAACTCCTTTACGTTTCGATAATACTTCTGCAATCAAGTTGGCCAAGAACCCAAGATTTCATGATCAAACCAAGCACATCAATATGAAATATCATTTGATTCGATATCATGTAGAGGCCAAACTATTCATCCAATACATTGTTCCACAACTAAGCAAATTGTAGACATATTCACCAAAACTCTAGGAAGAGAAAAATTCAAAAAGTTCAAAATGATGCTTGGGCTATTAATAACTCCTTCAAATTAAAAGGAAGAATGTTAGACATTGCAATCCTTCGAGATTATAGTTTAAAATAATTAAGTGAAATAACTAATAATGAGTTGAGTTTTAATCACGGTCTTTTTATGAAATAAATTTGTTTTTATTTCTCAATGAATAACCATTAAAACTTTTGAACCCTTAAAAATTACATCTTTTCAAGCCCATTTCCTTTTTATCTTTCTTAAAAAAACAATCTTCGCTTAAATGACAATGAACTTGAAAATAAATAAATAAAAAATAAGAATAAAAACTTCAGAAAAAATAAATAAAAAATACACATATTTTTTCAAAATTCAAAATTTCGAATTTTACACTGTCGCACCTGGCTTGTGTGACCATAATATCTCCACAATTTGAATAAAAGAAAAATAAAATCTATTTCTTGTGTGACCATAATATCTCCACAATTTGAATAAAAGAAAAATAAAATCTATTTAAGCACAATAGAGAGCATAATAATTCCAAATCATTTCCTCCAAATTAACGTATTTGAATTATTGCCTCCAAATTTATGAAAAACATACGTTGCCTCCAAAATTTATGAAAAACATAAGTTCCTCCAAATTTTCACAAATCACTGAATCACTATGCAATCCGAATTTAACCATGTGCACAGTTTCAGATTTTTCCATTCAAAATCATTATATAGGTCAATCTTGCCCTCTAGTGGGCACAGTTTTTCCAGTTGAAGCGTCGCCAACAAAAGTAGAAACACAGAACCAGAGTCTGCATTGCCAAAGACCGCTATAGAAATGGGCACAAAGGCCAAAACCGGAGAAAAACTTGTCAAGTTTGCTATTTGGGGCTGTGCCGTCTTCAATCTCATTTTTCAAATTGGCAATACACGATTTTGTCTCAGATTGGTCGAGTTGAAGCGTTTCAGATTCTTTTCCTCTACATGTTTCACAGTTCAGTATAGATAATTTTTTGCTTTCAGTTTTATATTTTATTTTTTTCTTCTAATTTTGTTAAATTCACAACATTTTGAATTTCCAAATGTGGTTCTGATTGTTTCTACATTTTATCTTTTTCTTCTAATTTTGTTAAATTCGACACATTTTGAATTTCCAAATGTGGTTCTGATTGTTCTACGCATATTTTAACTTAGTTACTATGCCTTTTCAATTCTGGGTGTCGAACACCAAAATACATTGTTAACATGGTTTTGAAGATGCATGCAAAATAGGGTCCTATGCACTGAGGATGTAACCCACCCCGGATCTAACCAAAGGTGGTTACCATGCTAACCCTGAGTCTCAATGTGTAGTTCTGAGTATGTTTTTTGTTTTTTGTTTAAATATAGTGCAATATATATGTATATGGGTGACTTCACCTTCTCCAGCAATGCAGTGTGGGGGCAAGGCCATTCTTCAAGGTTTGCTTTCAGTGTGGGGGCAAGGTCATTCTTTGGGAATTATATATTTGACTGCACACAATTCCGAAAGTCACCTGACATAAAGACAACCATACATGCACTACATGTAACCAAGAAATGCTTAAATGCATAACATGTTTTGGCCAGTCTTGGCCTCTGCCATCAACACTTCCATATTAATAAGCACTGTCACCACTGAATCTAATATTCCTATTGATGTGCCCCATCATATGTCAAAATATGCTCAACTCTTTAATTTGAACCTTTGCTGAAGGTTAACAAGAATCCAACTGACATATGGATAACTTGCAGCTTACTAAAAGAGGGATTTAGTATTCGGGATATCCTTTCATCTAGACCAAGAGTTTATAGAGAATTATCAACTGCAGTCTCCATTTACAGTTCAGCAAGTAGTATACCTATTTCTATGAACAAGATTGGTGTCGAAGGAAATAAACTAGTATCTCTTGAAACAACCATGTGAGTAATGATAACAAGAGTATGCATCTTCTACCTTATTTACGCTCTATATATCTTCATTACTTCCCAAGTTGACAGATCATGTAAACTGCACACACCGAGATGGAACTATGCTCAATCTACTATGGCATCGATTAAATTTGGCTTATGAGTTTTCTACAAAGTTAGGCCTATGGTCATTTTTAACTAGGTGCAAGTTCAAGCTCCCAAACTTGGCCGAAATTTGAAACAATTTATAACATATTTTAGTGATGTCAAAGAGTTTGTTCCAAGTTCTGTGTTCCACAAGTATGCTCCACATACTATAAGTATAATCCAAGCATAGTAATCTAAGACCAATATGATGACCTAAAGACAATAATGAGATCTGAAATGAAGATTCAAGTTCCTTGGATGAATCCCGAAGTTTTATTTACTATAACAATGTCTACAAAATGATCGTGAGATGGAGTTCGAAGTGCACCCTATGATGAGTGAATCTGAGGTTCTTCTGTGAGGTTTGGCCTAAGACATTTTCATGATCCAAAGTTGCTAAGAATTTTTGAAAGAGCCAAGGATGATTTGGAGTCTTGATTTGAAGTATTCTGAAGTCTTGACCTAGAGTATTGATCTGCTCTGAATTTGAGGTTTGGTATATTTTCTAGGGTTTTTGAACAAAACCCTAAAGTAATCTATCCCTTGTGTAAAAGTACATTTAGGGTTTTGAATTTTTTATTTATAGGGTTTGCAAATTTAGAAAGGCTTGATAAGAGAATGCCTAGGGTTTTGGACAAAACCCTAGGATGAGATGCTCCTGCTAAAAGAAGAAACCCTAGGTCATGATAATGATGTCTAAAGCAAGTCTATTGATCTATTGGATAACTGCGAGAAGTATAAGATCAAGAGGGAGTTGTTACTCATCATAAAAGATACGTACTCTATCTCTATTCCTTTACTATTATTGATTTCTCTAGTAATATAGTCTTGTTTTATTTTCATTGCTTGATTGCAATTATTCTTTCGTGACCTCCTAGAGAGGATTGCAAGAACATGTTGAAGGTTGTCTAACGTTGGAAGAAGTTTTTGACAAGTCCCGGATTCAAAGGGAGCTTTGAATCTTGAAAGGGTTGTGAATTTAGAAGGAGCTTTGAATCCAAAAAGAACTATGAATTTAAAAGAAGCTTTGATTCAGAGGGAGCAATTTAACTCTTATATATTTAAGTATTATTTTTAAATTATATTTAATGGCTGAAGCTGTGATAGGCCTTTGACAAGCCTATGTCTTGGATGAAGTACATGTACTTCAGGGACAAGCTTGGACACGTTAAGATAAGTTCTCTCAGTAAGAGGGAGCATTAATGAGATAACAATAAGTGTAGACATTTGGCCCAGACTATTGTTGAAATCATACATTCTCCTAATTTAGAAAGTATGGTCCTTAAGGCCTAGTTACTCAAAAGAGTAGGTACCTTTCTATGATTGGAACAACCACTCTATAAGAGTGGGTGCCTCTATTAAGCTCGTTTATTTGTTGAGTGAGCCTTTTGAGGCCTTTGGCCAAGATAATGTCAACCCTGTGATGTGAGGATCTGTTAGGGTTTTGACCTTGTGGTGTGAGGAGTTAAATATGCTCTAGGGTTTGGCCAACCTTGTGTAGTTGGAACTTGGAACACAGATGTTCTTGGAGGTTTGACCTTGGTGATGACAAACCTATACTAGTTTGTATACCATGTGGTTAAGGCACCGATCAAATCATGGTGACTAGTTGTTGTACCTTAGGCTAGGTAGCCTGTATGATGGTACATAAAGTTGTGGTACCTTAGATTGAATAGGTTGTATGATGGTACATAGGGTTGGTACCTTAGGTTGAATAGGCTCTATGATGGTACATAGGGTTGGTACCTTAGCAGTAACCTAGATGGTACTTATAGACCCTGCAAGATGTTGGGTTGGTACCTTGGCAATAGCCTAGATGGTACCTAGATCCTTGAAAGATGTTGGGTATGTACCTTGGCAGTAGCCTAGATGGTACCTAGATCCTTGAAAAATGTTGGGTCAATAACTTGGCAATAGCTTGGATGGTATCTAGATCCCTGAAATAATATGTGTTGGTTTAATGCCTTGGCAATCACCTAGATGGTACCTAGATTCGTAGATCAACATGTCTTTTGGATTGGTGTCTCAACAATAACCTAGATAACACCTAGAGTCCTGGAGAAGCATGTCTGTTGGGTTGGAACCATGGCTGTGAAGAAAGAGTAATTTTCATTGTGACCTTGGTTGAAGAAATTTTTGGAGGCAACAAAAATGAGCAAGTTCCTCCCAGTATCATGCTTAGATCTTTCTAGAGTGAGCTTGTTTGGTATTAGGCCTAAGACGAGGCCTTTGGAGTTTCACCTAGACTATGTATGGAGACTAGTTGTTTGATGGTGGATTGTGATCATAATTATGTTATAGTACCATAGGATAATGGTACTATGAAGTGTGTAATCGTATTCTTAAAGAAAGATTTTGACAGAGAAAATCTGGATAGTCATTATGAATACCTCCCTAGCTAAAAGGGAATGTTGATGTAGTACAACTGTTCATAGTCCCAAAGCTTCCTACTCTCAGAGGGTATGGGATGACCCCCCTGCATCAGCATTGCCCCAACGCCCTCACCTGATGCGTCGCACTCTAGTACAAAGGGTTGGGAAAAATTCGGTAATGCCAAGATTGGGAAAGTACTCATGACCATCTTGAGGTGCTCAAAGGCCTCTTGCACTATGTCTGACCAACTGAATGCCCCCTTCTTTATGAGGTCTATAAGGGGTGTGACCAACTGAGAAAATCCCCTCACAAAGCGCTTGTAATATGTGCATATGCCCAGTAATCCCCTCAGCTCTATCACATTACTTGGTGTGGGCCAATCAAGGATGGCAGGGATCTTCTCCTGGTGGACTCTAACTTCGTCCTCTCATATCACATGCCCTAGGTACAACATCTCGGTTTGCCAAAATTTGCACTTGGATGTCTTGGCATAAAATTGTTGGTCCTCCAGGATGCTTAAGACCTATTCCAAGTGTTGTAGGTGCTCCTCCCATGTCTTGTTGTAGATAAGCATGTCATTGAAGAACACCAAAACAAAACTGCACAGGTGCTTGCGGAACACATGGTTCATGCAATACTAAAATGTGGTTGGGGTGTTGGTGAGTTTGAAGGGCATCACCAGGAACTCAAAGTGCCTCTTATGTTACCTGAATGCTATCTTCGAAATATCTTGCTAACGCACCTGAATTTGATGGTACCTTGTGCGCAAGTCTATCTTAGAGAAATACTTGGCTCCTCTAAGCTCATACATCAGTTTATCTATACGGGGAATGGGGTACCGGTTCTTCAAAGTCTTCTATTCAGGGCCTGGTAGTCGATGCACATGCGAAGGGTCCCATCCTTTTTCTTCACTAGCACCGCCGATGAAGCAAAAGGGCCAATACTAGGCTTGATATGTCCCAATGCCAATCTTCTAGATGGACCTCTCAATTTCGTCCTTGTAGGCCTCAGGGCATTGATACAGAGTAGTGATAACTACATGTACACCCTCTTCCAACTCAATGGTGTGCTCAAACCCTCGATCAAGAGGCCTTCTTGGAGGGTTCTACCAAAAAACTGTTTGATGTCTCTCCAACAACACAAAGATGTCTGGATGAACCAGTCATGCCTAAGTTCTTGTCTCTGAAATCATGAGCACCATCGCTCGCTCTATACCCCCACGCCACATGTCTGCTTCCATTTGATGGACGTATATTGACTATGGTGGGTAGGACTCTAGGAGTGGATACCCCTCAACACTACCAACTTCCCATTTGGGCCCATGAACTCCATCTCCAGTTTCCTCCAATCGGTAGTGACCAACTCCAATAAATACAACCATTGGACACCCATCACCACATTAGTGTTTGGAACATCAACCGCAAAGAAATGGTTAGTCATGGAATAGTTCCCCATAATCAAAGTTAGACTAGGGACATATCTCGTGCATCGCATAGTTTAGTCTCTTCGTACCAATATCAAAGACCCCTCAAATTTCTCTGTATGTATGCCTCTCTGCTCCACCATCTAGGAATCAATAAAGTTATGGGTAGCCCCACTGTCTACTAACACTAACACACATTGCCCTTGCATTGTGCCATTGCTCTGTAGTGTCAAGTACTTTGGAACTTCCCAAAGTGAAGCAAAAACTCCCCTGGAAGGAACAATTAGCCCTCCTCACTGAGGTGGTGGTGGTGGCGGTGGTCCTCCTCCTGCACCTGTGGTCCTCCGTTGCCACTGTCTATCTCTTGCTCAGCCTCATGCTCTTGCTCGTTATTTGAGTACACCTCAATGTAATGGGCCTTGCCCTTGGTGCATTTGTGCCCATGGTGCCCACGGATCTTGGAACGTGAAACACAACTTCCTCCTCCATAGGTCCCTCTAAGTCTCGTCATCCAACTAACCATGCCCAATCTCGCTCTAAGGTTGATGAGTATATTTTCTCCCCTAAGGAGCCATGGGCACGGTGGGTATAGGGGCCTTGGTATTGGGAATTGCATCAATCATGTCTCAAGTCCTGGAAATGATGCCCATCAATGTCGTAGGCTTGTAGGCCCTCATCCATCCACACAAGGGATCCGATAACCCCTCTACAAACAACATAATCAATTGAGCTTCAGAGATGTATGACACCATCATAGCTAGACTTTGGAACTATGATATGTAAGCCTCTACGCTGCCCATCTGTCTCAAGTGTGCCAACTCCATGAAGTGCAACTTCGGGTCCTAATAGAACATCTTTGTAAAATTAAATTGTCCATTATTGAGCAAAACCAGAGTTTTTGGAGATAGTAAGATAAAACATTCTTTAGCTAGTGGAATCAAATGAGAGGGTGCTCGTAGATGAAATTCGATGTTAACAGTCCAATGAAATTGATGATTTTTCGATGAGACTCATGGTTACAATTTAATGGCGAGATGCAAATCCCTTCCTAAAGCTCTTTAGGGAGACAATGGAAATTTGTTGCTTGGGCATAAAATATAAATCGAGCAACATAATTGAGTTTTGTAAGTTTTTGCTAGTGTGTTCAACCAGGGACTAAGTGGGAAAGCTACCCAAAATCACCAGATTTATTGTCTTGAATAATAGAATCTTAATGCATATATTACATTGTCTTTTACTAAGAAAAACCCTATTTTTGGAGATTTTCAAATAAAACCTTTTTTAGGTGGTGGAATTAGATGAGAAGGTTGGCACTAGTTGTAATTCGATGTTAGGAGTTCAACACAATAGACAATTTTTTCGATTGAAGTCCCATATAGAGTTTAAACTTTATTGCAAGTTGCAACTCACTTCCTAAAATCATTCAAGGAGATAATGAGAATTTGGTATGGAGGTATAAAATCCAAACCAAGTAGCATAATTGAGTTCTGTAAGCTCCTACAAGTGTGTTTGCCTAGAGACCATGAGGGCACACTACCCACAATGTCGCGACATATTGTCTTCAAAAATAGAACCTTATTGCAAGAATTACATTGTCCATTATTGACCAAAACCATAGTTTTGGATATTGTTAGATAAAACATTTCTTAGCTAGTGGAATAAGATGATATGGGTGCGCCAAGATGTAGTTTTATGTTAGGAGTTCAAGGTAATTGATAGTTTTTTTATTGGTATCTTGTATAGGGTTTTCTGGCATGTTGCAATTTGCTTCTTGAAGCCTTATAGGGATAGAATGAAAATTTTGTTTAGGGATATATTCCAAACTAAGAAACATGATTGAGTTTTGTAAGCTCTTACAAGTGTGTTTAGCCAAGTACCATGTGAGCACACTACATAGAATCGCCCAAGTTATTGTCTTGAAAAATAGAATATTAATTCAAAAATTACATTCTCTTATTGAGCAAAACCCTAGTTTTGCGGATTGTCAAATAATACCTCCTTTAGCCAGGGGAATCAGAAGAGAGGAGTTTCCTTAGCTATGATTTGATGTTATTAGTCCATTGCAATTGAGGGATTTTCAATTGGATTTTCAGTTGGAATTTTATGGCGAGTTGCAACTCCCTTCCTAAAGCCATTCGAGGATAATGAGATTTTGGTCCACGAGCATAAAATATAAATTGAGAAGAAAATGTAGATTTTCCTGTAGATTCACAAGCTCAAGTAATCTGCTAAAACAAGAGACAAGAATCTACTTCTACTTACAGCTAGCGGACGCCAATAGATCGATGAACACAATAACACAAGAAGAAGATAAAACAATGGCACATAACACAATAAGTTTTTTTTGGGGAAAGCCACTGCTCAAAACCCTGCCTATCTGTATTGCATTAATCAGAAATATGAGTGAAGATACAAAGCTTGTTCTCACAAGAACAATTCCGCACAAGTATGCTCAACTCTCTGCCTCACAAGCCCGCTCTTAGCCAACACTTAGCCAATTTCCACTGCTTGCCAAGCCCCTATTTCCTTTTTCAATTCCTAGGCTGAATAGCCCATATTAATGGGAATCCAATGCACCAAAACTGCGCAATCCAATCTAGGTCCTCATCTTGAGTGCATGCATGATCTATACAACTCAAAAAATTATACAACAAATAGTACATTGTCCCTGCACTCTAGTCTCAACTGGGTCTTTCTCAGAACTAACATGCATGAGTTTCCGATGAGGGAATCTTCAGTTAACTGGAGTAGCACCTGTGGATGCACTAGTGCATTAACTGATTGCTAATCCTCTACTAGTTCAACAAATAGTTAGAAACTAGTTTATCTGTCTATAACTCAATAAACTAAGTTCTCTAGTTCCACTCAATCTAAACTCATACTGGACCCTTAAAACTTAGGGAGAAGAGTTACATGACTTCCAAAAGACTTCCAACTCAAAATTCCTAAGTTAATTAAGCCAAATAAACTTAATTAACTATTTACAAGTTGCTATGAGAATAGAATTCTATTTTAATTCTTAGTTTAAATTCAAAGACAAATTTAAACTGGAATTTCTTGTTGCCATTTCTCAACAGAAAAATTGAATTTTCTATGCTCTTGCAAGTGTGATCAGCCATGGACCACATGAACACACTGCCCATAATCACCTTGGCTATTTCCCTAAGAAATAAAACCTTAGTGCAAAAATTACATTGCCCATTATTAAGCAAAACCCTAGTTCAGGAGATTGTCAAATAAAACAGTTTTCGATAGTTGAATCAAATGAAATGTGTGCCCCTAGCTGTAATTTGATGTCAAGAACCCAACACAATCAACAATTTTTAAATTGTCGTCCTGATTAGAGTTTTATGGCAAGTTACAACTCGCTCCCTGAAGTCATTTAGGGACACAATGAGAGTTTGTTCTTGGACAAGACCTCTGGAATTACTGGTCTGGAACAGGTTGCATAAGCTAGGGGGTGGCAGTTGCATTGTTGGTTGCCAATGGTTGGAAGGAGAATCATAAACCTTGCCCCAGTGCCCACACAGTGCTGAGTGTTTAATTAATTGAGATGCCCAAATACGTCCATGCATGGTTACGGGGTTACATTTCTGTGGGTGTAGGTTCTAATTTGTAGAGAAGACTAATGGATATAAATTTGTAAACATGAGTGTGACTGGTAAATTTAAAACACTGTGTTGCTTTAACCCTAAGATAAATCTACAGATCTCCTGGATAGTATTACCCTTACCGTTACGTAATATTGAGATAAGGCAAGATCTGTGGTTGAGGGTACCTTGAAGAAGGGAAGCCTCAGGTTGTCTGAAGACTAGGCCACTAAGTGTTCTGATCCTTCATAAGTCTCATACACAACATTTGCATGGTGTCCACTTATTGAATTAAAAGGCTCACTGACATGATATCTGGAGGTTTGATGGCATCCTGATGAAAGTTGCCTGTTTATGACACAAACTTGTCCCAACTGACATATTGATTGTAGGTACACTAGACCTATACACCTCTGTTCCCAGTATCCCCTGCAGTATCCCCTGCTCCTGATAACTGCCGCATTGTTATTGGTGTCTCTGATATAAATATGCAGCAGTGAAGGTAACTTCTGTACAAATATTTGAGCTCCTTACACATATAGTAAAGAGTTATTCCTCTGAGCACATGGAAAATGACAAGTATTGCATATCATAGTGTATTCAAAGGTCTTTGACTTTCAATGTCAGATGCAGACACCACTTTCTAGTCTCAATCCTGCAATGCATTTTACAGTAAAAGACAAACATCACATCCCAGGCCTCAAGACTGTAAATGGTAAACTTTTGAATTCAAATTTAGCAGCAATTACAGTGGGTATGCACAGAAATGAGATGATTCCCTTAGCTCAGAAATGATGCCTTGCATGTGTATCGCTGATATTTAATTGCAATGACAGTGTGTGCGCGAATGGAAGGATTTACATTGTTTGTCAACTACGTCATGTACTTAGATTGCTGATATTTAATTGCAGTGACAGTGTGTGTGTGTGTGAATGGAAGGATTTCCATTGCTTGTCAACAATGTCTTGTACTTAGATTGCTGATATTTAATTGCAGTAACAATGTGTGTGTGAATGGAAAGATATCCATTGCTTGTCAATATTGTCTTGTACCCACATTGCTGATATTTAATTACAATGACAATGCGCGTGTGAATGTAAGGAATTCCACATCTTATCAATGGTGTCTTGCATGTGTATTGTTGATATTTAGGTGTAACAGCAGTATGTGAGTGAATGGAGAGTTTCCATAGCTTACCGATGATGCCTTGCATTTATATTGCCAATAATTAACTGCAATAACAATGTCTGTGTGTGAATGGAAGGATTTCCAAAGCTTATCAATGTGCTTGGCATTTGCATTGCCTATATTTATACAATGGTATATGCAGGGAAGTAATTTTCCAAAATATGAATGATGCGTTGTGCTGGTACTGAGGGTATTCAAAGTTTTCAGGTATACTCTCTAAGGAGATGGGCAATATCCTTGCCATCCACAACACACACCAAATTTCATAAATGAACTAACACTACCATGAGCATAACCAAGCAGCCAAGGTCAGATTGCTACAAGAGGACTTTGTCATATGAAGCAAGGTCATCACATTGTGTTAAAAGCCCATCCATAAGTCAGAACCTAAGGATAAGATGGTGACCATTCCTTAGGCAAGTTGACTCTTTACCTTTGAAAAGTTCTAGGGCTTTCATTAGAAACTCCATTGCCAGACATAAAGGATATCACGAAGGATGCTCCAGCAAGCACCATAAATCCATGCACATGGAGGTACATGCGCAATCAGCTGCCTGAACCGGGTTATCTAGATTTTGGACAGACTCAATGACATCCAGAAGTCCCTACTTAATAGTCTAAAGAAAGCATGAGGCAGTTTGAACTTTGTACATGGTGTAACCTTGTGTCACTCTTGTAAGTAACCCATGGCGGTGTACCTGAGAAAGCTTGAGTAACCCTTCTTTGAATTATGTCATGGTTCATGTGAAAAAGAGACCATCACACCGTTATAAATGCTGGTGGACCGATGGAAATTTCATAGCACAACCTTCAGATTTCAAATGAAGGTTTCCTAAATATCTCTGTCAGATCCAGGAGTGGGTTCCAAGGAATATGGAAATTTGGTACGGCTGCATCCTATATCTATATATATATATATATACACCAACACATTATACTTCACATATGTTTTAGGACAACTCCAATGAAGTTATATGAAGGTGAATTATTTGCATAATAAGATCTCTGCTATAGACTGACTTCCTTGCCCTGAGGAATCCTCTATTTTACATTCATAGGAAGAAGGAGAGCTGTTAGTATGATACAAATTACAAAAGGTTCCACAAACTGAGAATATCCACCTCAACTAGGGGTCTATTAACTATCAGAGCATAAAATGGCTTGGACATGATTGCTGATCCTAAACCAATGATTGTGTATAAGTTCCAGCTTGGGATTAACGTCTGAGACCCTACCTGGCTTTAGACCTTCAAGGTAGTGAGACATAAGGATAATTAGCCAGAGGGATAATTTTTAGGAGTTTGAAATTACTACTTACACCCTTGTATATGTCCAGGAGAGCGATGACTGTGGCCCCAAAACATCATCATGCAATTGTACCTTAGACTCTCAGCAGCAGAAAAAAGAAGTAATAATGAAAATATGTAAGACAAATAAGAGGGGAGTCTGTTATATACTTTGTTTGAAATGGTTCTAGCCAAAAGAACATTTTAGTAACAAATTATGCCACAAGCTCCAGGTTTCAAGTTTAGAATTTATATGACATCATTAAATTTCCTATTATAGAGACTGGGGGATTATTTTACCACAAAGGAAAGGTTATTAAACTTAAGAGGTTGGTCCAGATGCAGTTTAGTCTAAATGGGATAAGATTTGGTGCAGACAATTGTTTCTGTGTGTATGCAGGGAATATTCCTAAAAATGTAGACGCCTATCATGGAAGGACATACAATCAATCCTTAGGGATCAAATTCAACAAGCCCTAAAGGGTAGCAACAAAGGTACTTCAACCAATATCCCATCTCATATTCTGCTTTTGTCGTAGGAATTAACCCAGCAGGGTAAAAAATCTAAAATAACTCTTGCATGATGATAACCGTTGAGGTCACAAGACCAATCTGCATTTGTTATAGGAAAGAGACCTTTGGTCAATGAAGGTGATCTCTTGGAATATATGGGAAATTAATGGTAAAAGCAAGCAATGACTCTTACACAATAAGATATGTACCAAATCACCTGATATTCTTATGTTTCAAGAAACAAAAAGTTCTAGTATTATGATAGAGACCCTACTCAAATATTTCTGGAAAAAGGGCAAATTGACAGCCATAAATGCCAGAGACATGGTTGGTGACATTGCCAGTCTTTGGAGTCTAAACATGATTCTACTTCACAATTTCTTTGCCATAGAAAGAAGTTTAATCGCTCAGTTTTACCTTGTGATCCTCATAAAATGCATTCATCACCAATGTATACGGTTTGCATCTTCTTCTGGAAACATACAAATTCTTGCAGAATCTAGCCAACTTTGTACATCTCAATGGAAATTCTCATTGGATTCTAAGAAGTGTTTTCAACTTTATTTCTTCCTTAAAGTAAAAGAAAAGGAGGAATTTGCAGACATGATCAAGATAATGAAGCATTCAACACCTTTATCAGTGATCTGAGACTGATTGACGTGGAAACCCTCAATGGGATCCATGACTGTAACAATAAATGTGGGGGATCACAATAGGTAGTTTGCAAGTTGGACTGTTTCTTGATTTCAGAATCCTTAATACTTCGTGATCAAGGTCTACACACCAATATTCTCCCTTCGACTAGATTAGATCACTGGCCCATATGTGTCACTCTCGACATCCCAGGTATCCCCATTAAAAAGCCCTTTGTATTTGAATTTTTTTGGCTTTTCCACCCATACATTTAGAAAAACATCAATCAATGGTGGAATGAATATGTCATACACAAAAGGACTCTAATGTATCATTTCCAACAAAGACTTAAAAACCTCAATCAACATCTCAAGACATGGAACATGATAGTCTTTGTAGACATTTTCCAAGCCCAAAAGATCTAGAATCAAGAATGGTACGTATTCAAAAACAAATTATTCATGGAAGAGATGAATCCCTTACTGGCCAAGAGCAACAGTTTTTCACCGAGCCCAGTGAGTGACATCAACAAGAAGAAATACTTTGCTGGTTGAAATCACAAGAACAATGGCTCAAGAAGGAGAACACAACTTGAAATTCTATCTCTCCTCTCAAAACTCAAATAGGACGGTTTCACTGCCATTCACATGATCACCAAACACATCCCCTAATTAGTCTTGAAAGAACACGCCACCAGTCCCATGAGACCCATCACTTTAATAGATGTCAAATTGACTGTCATGGATATGTCTGCCAGAAAGTATCCAAATCCTAACGTTTTCACCACAAATTTCTTCCACCACATTTGGTTCACTATTAAAAATGAGGTCTAGGCATTGAAAGAAAAGTTACACCGAATCTCAGGTGCCTTTCCAACCATAAAGGCTACCTTCATCACTCTAATTCCAAAAGAGGACAAAGCACTCGATCCCTCCAAATTCCAAGCTATAGGTCTCTGCTATGTTATTTACAAAATGAGATGAGAGGGGTGCACTAGCTGTTGCTGTAATACAATGATTGCAGCCTATAGATCTAGTCACCTTTTAAGGTTTCCATCTCACACCTCTATTAGATCTAACACTGGTGGGTTTTTACCATCAAGGGCTCTATACCTTGGCTCATTGAGGTTTTTTACTTTTCAACTTCCACTAGATCTACTCCCTTCAACCACCAAAAAATTGTGACATGCATATTTTTTCACTAGTGTGCCTGATTACAATCAAACTGCAAGATGCAGAATTTTGGCTCCATTTCCATATTGGGGTCATAATAGTGATTTTGTGTAGTATTGTAGGTGTTATGCCCTCAAGAGGTTTTCTTCCATACATATCAAAGCCCTATCTTGCAACGTAATTTTTTCCTTGCCTAGGAACTAGATTGAAGTTTGCCATCCAAGGCCAAATTTATATGCCATTTCTGAATTGGTATCATAATAGTGATTTTGAAAAGTATTGAGGAAGTTATGACTATTTTATGTTACGATTTTGCTCAAACTCACTTGGAGTCACAATCCTCGTGGAAAAGGGAGATCCATTGGATGTAAATTTTCTTATTTTTTTTTTACAAACTCTAGATCTACTTATGTTGCTTCATGGCATACTGACAGTCACAGAATTATATTTTCTGTGCAAGATCTAGCATAACAGAAATATGCATTTGCACAACCACCACATTTGCGAAACCATGATGGTCATGTTCAAGACCATGTCGCATGTTCTCCAACCATCATTGATCTCTAATCAAGAGATCTTACTCTTGTGACTTTTTTTGTAATGTCAATGATCTTTATTTTGCTCCAACATCTTCTCTCTCACCTAATTCTCTTCTTGCTGACTCCTGCACGCTCAGTAGCAGCATAACACTTTGAGCGTTATTATTCATTAAGTTCTGTACCTCTTGAATTGGAATTGGGTTAGGTAGCTACATAGCAACTTTGAGTTTTCTTCCAAGTCTGGGTACTTGTCTACGATCTCTAGCACATATGCAAGCTTTGAAAGCATGAGAATGTGCAAGAATAAACTCTTGGGATAAATATCCATTTCATTATAAGGGTTTCTCTTACGTTGATGTCATAATGTCGGCAAGGACATTTGTAGATAGCTTGACACAAAGACAGTGTCAGCAAGGACATTTGTTAGCTTGCATTTCGATGTATATTTGTGGCTTCTTCAGCACAAGTGTACACCACAGTGATGATTTGGTTCTGTGCTTGTGCTGAGGTGAGACACGACATTTTATGAACAATGCTGGTCAATGTTCCTAGAATAGAGTTTAGATTGTTATCATCCTTGCTGGCATGCGAAGGTTTGTTAGACCTTGTATATTCTTATGTTGTAGATGTATTGATTAAGTTAGTGAAACTGGCACCTCCCCATTGACATATTTTCATCACCGAATTGCCAAATGCTATGAAACGGTTGAGCAAGGTTGCAGTGAGTGAACGCCAGTGTTTTTGTTGAGGCAAACACCATGCTTCTTTCAAGTAAAATGTCTAGTGCTGCAATTCTCAGGATACTTCAGGACTTGAGCTCTCTTGCTTCCTCACTTAACAAGGAAAAGGATGAATAGGTACTACCTTATAGAGATCATGATGAAAGTGTTATTACAATCAAGAGTCTAAATTTAGCTGTTGAACTTCTATGGCAACAACTGGGTCTCTGCATCAGTAAGATAGAATTTAGACAAAACTGATCATCTTCATTGTCTATTGTACCTGTGTCTTCTAGTGCTAATGGAGTTTTACTCCCTCTACCACCAGGCACACAGTAGATCTTGCCATATATTGACGTATTTTTGTAATATGTGAAAAGTTGCAACCTCATCAAATGACACTTACACAGCTAGAAATAGAATACACCAATGCTACCATTAGTGAGATAAAATCAACTACAAGTTCATCTCATTCCTTAGTGCTCAAGATCCTAGCCCATTGATTACACATAATCCAAGGGAATATCCTTCACTTGACAAGTCAAACAACCAGTAAACTCAAGATAACAATCTCAAGATGAGTCCACATGTGCTACATTATTAGATTGACAGGGTAAACTGATATCCTATTGCCTGTTCAGATTGCTGGGTGTTTTTTTTAATGTACAGACTTTAAACACGTGCCCAACCCATTTCCTTGCAAGCACTACTAAGCATAGGATGATAATATGGGCATTTTCATGGATCAGATTCCAGCTAGCTATTGCCTCTGCTTTTAGGCATATGGAAAGTTAAGTTCATTCCAGGGGAATTCGATTGCTTGTTTCTTTGTGTCAAGTTATCTACAAATGTCCTTGCTGACACTGTGACATCAACGTAAGAGAAGTCCTTATAATGAAATGAGTATTTATCCCAATAGTTTATTCTTGCGTATTCTCATGCTTTCAGGACTTGCATATGTGCCAGAAATCATAGACAAGTACCCAGACTTGGAATAAAACTCAAAGTTGCTATGTAGCTACCTAACCCAATTCCAATTCAAGAGTACAAAAATTAATGAATAATAACACTCAAAGTGTTGTGCAGCTACTGAGCTCCATTCTGTAGAAACAGAGATCTGAACGAGTTAAAACTCAATTCATGGACAATTGAAGAGTTAGATTCAACATTCAGTATTGCAATGAGAATATATGAAGTACACCAATCTTGTCTATGCATTCATAAGTAACATCTGACAAACACCTTTGGCATCTAACTTTTAGTTTTCACTGGAGATGCATGAACCATTATATAAACAGAATGCAATCTTTTGGGAAGTCCATTCAAATGTGGAACATTACTATGGAAGCCAAGTTAAGCATTAATATAGCATGCATTAAATTTTTTTGCATTGAATTGTTGTTGTTTGCAATTTGCTTGTGTTTTCTCTAGAAGTAAATCCACCACACACTAGATTTCCTTTACCCTACAATGTTATACCACACACTAGATTTCCTTTACCCTACAATGTTATTTCATGCTTGTGTCCTTCTACTTGTTGGAAGAATTGTCATTGAGGTCAAAGGGTGAATGAGCCATATGCCTTGAGAAGCTTGATCAACATATCAGTGGGATTCTCAACATATATATGTTATTGGTGTTTTTTTTGGATGTGGACGGGATATTTGACATCACACCAGACCTGTTCAAAACCTTGATCATTGATGTGATCCAATTTCTAGCACGATTTTTGTTAATGCAGTTGGTGATGACCAACTTGAAATTTAACTTTCCATAAACAAAGAGTATGAGGAAGACTCTGCTAAAGTTGGACTTGCTTCCTAGAGGACTCTCACCAGTAATAAATTTTATCAGTCACTCAGTTGTTAGCATGGAAAAATCAGAAATTAAAGCTAATTCTCATGGATTATTTCATAACATAGATGGAACCAGGTTCAGTCCAATTGAAGAAGCAGCGCTTGTTCTTAATACATCAAATGCAACTGCACATTCCTCATTTGCAAATGTGATTAACAAGGAAGCAAAAGATATGAATAGGTCTGGAAAGATTGATTACTTATTTAATAGCTGACCCATCAGAGACACACTAGAATGCAATGTTGATAATGAAGATGAGGGTCGGGAGGCTATAGAGCTTTTGTGCACAACATGATATATTGTGCTGAAATTGCATGCAAAGAGGAAAGAAATTATAGAACGAGATGGTGACTAACAAATTGCTTATGTTTCATAGCTAGGGAGACGAGTAACTTTTGATAGTTATGATAGGTTAGCGCATCAAGAACTTCAAAAGGTCTCATAGAGACTTGTTACCACTCAATCTATTAGGGGTCCTAGGAGGGGTACCTATGGGACAACTACTAGACCAAATGACAACAATGGAACAAAGGCCCATTGTCACCACAACCTATGTCCCCTCTTGTTCTCAGATTTTCACCAAAGGGAGGAGTCCCTATAGTCATCACTTGAGATAGATGTATCTCTAAGGAATTTTAGAAGTGAGGCAAGGTTCCTAATTCAATGGAAAGTTCAATGAAAGTACAAGTTTTGGGAGAATCTAAGAAGACCTTTTAAGAAAAAACCCTTGATAGAAGACCTTTTTTCCCTTGCCTTGTCTTCTCCAAGTGGGGTGCTTGGCTTAAGGAGGTGTTTTTTTGTTTGTTTGTTTGTTTATTTTTTTGAAATATCTAAGTTGCACGAAACGGGGAAACGGAAACGAGTTTCCGAAACGGGAAGCGATACGAAACGTGACCTCCCCAAATTTGAGGAAAAGGGGAAACACGAATATATATATATATTAAAAAAATTATTATATATATGTGTAATCATAAAGCATTAATGATACATTATAATTTATTACATTTAAACATTAAGATTAAATTTATATCACATTTACTCATGAGTCAAGAATGATCACATAATGAAAATAAAAATATAGGAAAATCCAAAAGCAACCATTAAAGTTTATGAATATCCAAGGGCAAAATCTCAAAATCAGCTTTTATTTATATTAGTATATGAGGCTGCAAGTACAAGAAAGACTATAAGGCTGCAAGAACTATAGAGGCAAAAGACTAATCCTCATCATAACAATCCTCATCAAAAATAGAAGCAGCACAATGCTCAACAGTGGATGGTGGTACTGAAGAAGATGATGCACCAATTCCACTTCTAGACTCGTCCTCAATATTCAAGGCAGCAAGTTTAGACAGGCTTCTAGAACCCACTAGAAACAATTAAAAACAAATTAAAAAATTAAAAATTAAAACAAAAAGCACTTGATTTTTTGGAAACGTGGGGATGTACGGCCGTGAAACGCGTTTTCGGTCGTACCACCCACGTTTCCATTTCGGGAAACGTGGTGGTACGGCCGGAAACGCGTTTCACGGCCGTACCAAACGCGGAAACGCGTTTCGTTCCCGTTTCCTCAAGGAAACGGGCCCCCCCCCCCCCCACCACGTTTCCTTGCAACATAGTGAAATATATTTTTATTTATTTATTTATTTTATTTCTTTCGTGAGCTAGAAAAGTGGTTCCAGCAGTTGCATTCACCTCCAGGTAGTGCGTATTTTTGGAGGATACAGTGAAGAGGAGGCTGAGTTTGCTTGTGGTGTCTTGCAGCAGAGTTTATTTGGGAGATTTTCTAGATAGGAAGCATAGGAATTTGCTCACTTTGGAGAGTTTCGGAGCTGGCGGAGTGTACTTCTTTGAAGTGTGACTTTCACAGTTCCTGGGCCAGCGCAGAGGCAACACTTGATGCACAGGTGGGAGGTAGAGTATCAATATTTGAGGTTGAACTTTGTCGGGGAGGTTAAAGGAAGTATTTGAGGAGGAGATTGCTTCATTTGTGGAGCTTAGGAGGAGGAATTTGTTGGGGTTCTTTGTAGGTTGTTTTTCGGAGCAGCTTGGAGGGCGTAGGGCATATTGGAAGCCAAATTTGGGAGTTTGGATTCGGCCCAAACCCTTTCTGGGTTTTTCTGGGTTTTTGACAAGGATCCCAGATATAAAGTTTCAACATTAATAAGCACCGGAGACTGGATTTCTTGTAGTTCCTTTCTAGTCAGCAGTGTAGTTTCTGGGGACAACACAAAGCATTAGAGGAGCAATCATTTCCAGCTTCGAGATTATTGTTTTATCACCTGGGTCCTGTCAAGCTTGCCCTTGAGGCAAGCCCAGGTGCATTTCTCCATATTATTGTACTTGCTCCATTTCATTAATAAAATGGCTTAGCTGGTTCTCACTTTTGGAGTTTTAATAAGCATTTGTTGATTGTTTTAATTTCCTGTGTCACAAATCGATTTTGTTTTTCATATCACTATTCATTTAAGTTTGTAACATTACACTACCCCTTTCAACAATTACCTTCATTAGCATTACTTAATGGAGTTTCATGGATAAATTATAAAAAAATTCTCACTAGGAACATTCTTTTCATATCATCAATGAGTAACACATGCAAAACTTCCAAAGATCACAATTTCACACCATATCAAGTAGATTAGGGCATAAATCTTCACTATGAGAAGTAATTCCATGCATTAAACATTTACATAAAGATATTCAACAAGAAAAAAGCACTTGCTAGACAATATGAAGTATAGCCATCCATCAACAATGCATCTAGAAGCTCCAAAAAGATAGCAATAAATCCATACATCAAAGTGCATCCCAAAAACATCCAAATCTTCTCCAAAATTGCAGGTCCAAATCTTTTAATGAGGCTACTGAAAATCCCAAGTGTGATGGTTTGTAATGATACTAGGTGTCATGTATTTATACAAACTCTAGCAATTCAAATTTCTAATTATGAAGCCCCTAAAACATAACAAATGATGTGAACACTGTTGGTTACAATACAACCAAGATAACTTAACAATTAATCAATATTTAATCTCATTTTTAGCTCACGTAGGGATGATGTCAGCCATGCGAAGTGCTCTCCAAGGCTAGTGTTGAGGCCTCTTGTGCTCAAAGTGTGGGAGAGGGCCTCCAAATCAATAAAGAAGGGGAACATGGCCTTGAAATGTTGCAAAACATCTCCAAGTCCCTATTTACGCTATGTGGACTCAAAATGGGTCTCATGTGTCTCCAAATGGCTCAATATCAAGTCAATGCTAAAATAATGAGGGCATGAAGATGACACAAGCCCTCCCATGTCTCTCCGGATGAGACAAAACCTCCTTTAGGCCATGGATTAGTTGTCGTGTGTCGGGTGTCGATGTGTGGCTAGCTGGGAAACATGGTTCAAACGCATCATCTCTATGTTATTGGGCCATGAATAAACAATTTGTGGTGTTGAAGAAGCCCATAGTGGGACAATCAATGCTTTGCAATGGTGGAGGCCCATGGCTCTCAACGCTCACCCTACAAGTGCCATTATGACCCACTGGAGGGCTTGGATCCCGTATAGGGAGACCAAGTTCAAGATGGAGACCCACCTGCAATTTTGTATAAGATCCAATGTGTCCTTCTCACCTTCCAATACGACAATCCATTAATGTAATTAAGTAAATAAGCTTACTAACCAGGGGCAAAAGTGGACACTTCATAGTGGAATTCCCTTCCAAATGGGATTTAAAATGTACAGGTGTTACCAAGCGCAACAAGAGAGGTTAATAAAGGACCCTATTAGGCGGTTTCAACCTATAAGAGGGTGACAGGTCCATGATACATCCATCAAATCACATTTGTGATGTGAAATGGTGATGGAACAAAGTGGGGGCAAAGGGAATGCTCTGAGCCACATGCCATGGCACTAGGGTAGCTATGATGAAGGAAATGCACACTAGTATATGGACGTAATATGTAGATTTATACAACCATTTTTAAGTCTATTTTAGACATCTAAACAAAGACATTACTAGACTCTCTAGAACATATTTGAAGTGTGATAGATTGCTGAAGTTTTGAGACTTGT
This sequence comes from Pinus taeda, assembly GCA_000404065.3. Taxonomy (NCBI): domain Eukaryota; kingdom Viridiplantae; phylum Streptophyta; class Pinopsida; order Pinales; family Pinaceae; genus Pinus; species Pinus taeda. The sequence goes on along the minus strand of APFE030067420.1, from coordinate 26,865 downwards.
AGAGAAAAAAACATAATAGTTTCCTATTAGCTTTTTATGGTGGTTGTAAGGTGGCATTAGTGCCTTTAAAAGAAAAGGGGCATATGGGGTCAGAAAAGACTCTCGAGAGGACAAAGTCAATGAGACAATGATGATGGTAAAACTCCAACTTGTAGGTTTACTCAAACCTTTTCCTTCTGTCCTATACTTCAGAAATTCATTGAATGGGAGATCACAAGTGAAGACAATCTCCAAGATTATGGGTTTTGTATTGATCATGGACAATTTACTCATGCATTCAACCAAATGTAAAGAGACATACAATCATGTAAAATAATCAATGGAAAATACAAATAAAGAGAAATTTTGTTAGCTGATTTACGATCCCATAATCACCATCAAAGGCAGTGGAAAAACCCAAAGGCAATGACAAATAGATATAAGAAAGTCTACCATTCCTCTACAAGGTATTCAAATATATGATGTGAAATGATAAGTAGTTCCTTGAATAGGTTCATCAAACTTTAATGGTCTCAAAAAAGTATGATGGAAAACAATTAAAAACTATAAACATGAACCTCATCACAGATACAAGTGACAAGGTTATGGTAATGGAACATATGTGGTTTTCAGAGACAGAGGAAGTTTGAGACCATGTCCCGACAACAGAAAACATAGGGGATGCACTCAAGGAGATCTTAATCACGAAAGCATGAAAATGGTTATGCTAACCTACACGTCAACTTTATTGGTGGTCAGATGAGAAAGTGTCATGATAGGCATGACATTTGCCAATTATATTCCATCTATTTTCTTTCTATTTTTGGTCCTTAAGATATTTCCATGAATCTCATAACGTGGGAGGTTTCCCCATTTAGATAATTCACATTGTTTGCTTTATTTGGAGATTTAATTGGTTGTAAACTGACTGTTGAAATCAAACATGCCTGTGGTTGACATTTCCTTGAAGATTATGGTATGTAAGCAGCTATAGGATTGGCCTTGAAAGCAATTATAAGAGGAGTGAACAACATGGAAAATGGACTAAATAACTCCCAAATCAGCAATGAGTTGAATTATTCTTATCAGTAAGGTTAAAAGGCAGGGTTTTGTAACAAGATTCCACTAAAATAGCAGATCATAATACACTTGGCAAGCATGAAGACTTTGTCAAGCTAAGCATGGTTTCTTTCCTCTTCCACAAGTAGTTAAGGTGAATTGCTCTTCATGATTTGGGCCTCTGTATAGGTAGAGTTGAGGGGATGTACAAGGGTTGAACAATATTCTTTAAGTAGTTTTACAACAACAGATCTCATCATTCTCTCACCTACCAATTCCAATGATCCACTCCACCAGTGCATGCTACTAGGATTATTGTAGCCTGTCATGTGTGCCACTATGATGTAATTCAATCCCTTGAGTAACAGATTAATTTGGGTCAACTAGGCCTTGACTTTAACTCTTCAAATATTTTAGTTGAAGATTTGTTAGTTGTATTCAAGTGTTTGGTTAGATTTAATGCACTTACAATATATCAATAAGCGACAAACTTTTGCCATAATAGAAAATATTGTACCCTCTAACCAAATGGCCAACTTCATATTTGACCACCACCACATTCATTATCTGAGTATAAAATTGAGGGCGTAGATCTTTTAGCATGCATATTTTATACAATACCCATAGGGGCATTTTACCAATTGCGAAATATGACACTTAATAGGATAGGACTTTAGATTTTGCATTGAATTTTCCAAACTAGCATTGCCAACAAAATGTAAAATATAGGCAAACAGATTTAGACTCAAAGGATTAAATCATACTCAAGTCATTTTTTTCCTTGTTGTGTGGCTCTTCCACTGGATTTTCTGTGGTCCCCTAGATGGTGTCTACTGTGTTCCCACCTTCCCCTACTCTTCATACCACTAGACCAAATACCCCCCCCTTGTTGTCTATTACCCCTTAAAAGAAAAATCCAATGTATGCACCTAACTGACGGAGACCCACTCCATTTGTTTCCACACCCCTTGCCGACCACCAAGAAGGCTTCATCCTCCCATATTCTTTTTCCATCCCCGCATCGTGCTTTCTTGACCATTTTCTTGTCAAACAAAGGGTCCCTCCATCTTGTAGGAGTATGCCAGCTACCCTTGCCTCCCAAATTTTATTATTATATATTTTTTTGATGTGGCCAGGAAACCTCCATGCGCTCAGGTACGAGATAGTTCTCTTCTATGTGGCCCAATCCAATTACAAAGAAGCATGTCCAACTGATATATATGTATATGTATATGTATATGTATATGCACATATGCATATGCATATGTATGTATGTGTTTTTATTCTTCTTTTAACTTGTCCCTTGTGCACACTTATTGGTCACCATGACTACTACCAAACAAGTCAACATCCCAAGCAATTTTCCCCTTCCTCCGCTTTGGAATAAGTGTCCTCAAAATCAACCTTTTTTGTTTAGTTAATTTTACAATGTTTATGATAAAAAAGTAATGTGACTGGGACTATTATAAATACAAGAGTTATACCTCCTGCAATTTGGGAGATCAGTTCAGTGAGAGGAAGTAACCTAGCAACTCAGTGAATAAATAAAGAACCAAGGCAGATTTGAGGTAAGATAGTCTGAGGTCCAAAAAGAAAGGAGAGAGATATCTGAAGAATTTAGAAAAGGAACTCACTAAGGAAAAAAATCTATATGGGCTTGTGGAGTGCGAGGCATATTCCAAGAGGATTAACGAGGTCTGAGATAAGTAAACAAATATGAGTATAAGAGAGAAAGTGAAGATAAGCTAAGGTACTTGGTCAAGGTAGTGTAGACAAAATTCAGAAGGGACTACCACAAAAGTATATATCTGAGTAGATTTATGAAATATATATTTGAGCAAAGTTCTGAAGTGTAAATGTGTCATAGCAAAGGTCTGAAGGAGCGAAGATATGAAACATATTTATGTTATATTCTTTGTGGAAAGAGGGAGAGGTTCTTAGTAATAGGGTTCATGTTTTCTTGTGGAGAAAGGTTGTGATCAAGCTTGTCAAGTCTGAGTTGACTATAATCCAATTGGAGTTGTTATAAAGTAAAGATTGTCATAAAATCCAATTTGACCATATTGCTCAAACTAGTTTTTGAAGAGTTTTTTTGTAATATATTATTTGGAGCGCCTTTGAAGAAATCCTTTGAAGCTTTCTTGAATAGACTTAATGTTAGTTTTGAAACAAAAGTAAAATAATCCTTGCACACCAAAGGACATTCTTTAAAGAACACACGAAGAGCCTAGGAGACACCTTCATCGAATGATAAAATGACAGCACACTTTGAGCATATTTTGAGTTGAAAGTAGAGTGTATTCATGATGACATTAATTGAACGTTCTTCAAGCCTTTGTTGGAACAATAGTCACTCTTGAAGCATAGTTGAAGACCAACACTTGAAGACTTGTTTTGTTGAAGCAATCATCCTTACAGTATAGTTGAAGACCAACACTTAAAGACTTGTTTTGTTGGAGTAGTCATCCTTGGAGCATAGTTGAAGATCAACACTTGAAGACATGTTTTGTTGGCGCAACCATAAAAGTTTTGTTGAAGCAGACCTGAAGTTTTTGTAGAGGTAGATTTGACAACACTTTGTAGACCCATCTTGGATACATTTTTTAGAAGTATTTGAAGTTTTTGATGGAGGCTTGAAGCAGTATTGAAGCCACCTTAAGGGATTGAAGAAAATTGAGAGGGTTGGGTACCTAAAGGATTGGAGTCGTCATATAAGGTTGGAGCCTTGTGAGAAACTAGGTTGGAGCTTGGATTAATATGTGAGGATTGGAGTTCTCATACAAGGTTGGACCCTTGTGAGAGACTAGATTGGATTTTGGATTTGTAGTTGAATATTAGAGTCCTCGCTTGGAGCCTTGAAGGAGTTAAAGATTTCGTTGTACTAGTTTGAACATGGGTTTTTAGAGTCCTCATCATTTTCATTAAAAAAATTATTTTCTTGCTGCACATCTTGTGTTTTGGTTTAACTGGTGATTTTAACTGGCATAATATAATAATTGTAACGAAATATTGATTCAACCCCCCTCTCAATATTTCCAACACTAGCACACCTTACATTTTTTTCACCTTGCAATATTTTTATTGACATGCTAAAAGGAACTTTCACAATGCAATGTTATTGTTGGTAATCTAGTTGATTATGATATAAGGAAATCTAACACGTGTTAGAGTTCCTTCATCCTGGAATGTTCTAATTAGCAATGTTCTTGTGTTTGTGTTAAAAGGAAATATAGCATGCATTGGATTTCTTTTGGCATGCAATGTTGTTGTTTGTAGTATGCTTGTATTTGTGTTACAATTAAAGCTAACACACATTAAATTTCTTTAAGCTTGCAATGTTGTTATTGGAAATGTGCTTATGTTTGCGCTAGAAAATATGCTAGATTTTTTTTTCTCTGCAATGTTGTTGTTGTCAATTTGGTTGTTTATGATAGAAGTAAATCTAGCACGTGTTAGATTTCCTTCACCTTGGCAATGTTATTGGAATTGTGTTTGTGTTTGGGCTAGAAGTTGTGCTATATTTCTTTTGCTCTGCAATATTGTTGTTTATTATTGAAGGAAATCTAACATGTATTAGATTTCCTTCACCTTGGCAATGTGCTTGTGTTTGTGTTAGAAGGAAATATAGCATGTGCTAGATTTCTTTTGGCATGAAATGCTGTTGTTGGTAGTATGCTTGTATTTGTGCTACATGTAAAGCTAACATGTGTTAAATTTATTTTACGTTGCGATGTTTTTATTGGAAATGTGCTTGTGTTTGGGATATAAGTTGTTCTAGATTTCTTTTTCCATGCAATGTTGTTGTTGGCAACATGCTTTTGTTTATTCTGGAAGCAAATCTAACACGCTAGATTCCTTTCACCCTTTGTTGTGTGTTGGTGCTATGCGTAAATCTAGCACATGTTAGATTTTCTTCACCTTGCAATGTTGTTATTGGCAAAATGCTTCTATTTTGGCTCGAAATAAATCTAGCATGGACTCAATTTCTTTTTCACTACAATGTGGTTGTTGGCAATATGCTTTTGTTTGTGCTAGAAGTAAATCTACTATGTGTTAGATTTCTTTTATCTAGAAATGTTGTAATGTGTTTGTGTTTGTGCTAGAAGGAAATCTAGCATACATTAGATTTATTTCACCCTTCTATGAGTTTATTGACAATGTGGTTGTATATGCATTAGAAGGAAATCTAGTATGCACTAGTTTTCTTTCGCATTGCAATGTTGTTGTTGGCAATTCAATTGTTTGTGCTAGAAGGAAATCTAGTATGCGTAATATTTACTTCACCTTACAATGATGTTATTGGCAATGTGCTTGTGATTGTGCTGAAAGGAAATCTAACATGAGCTAGATTTCTTTTTCCCTAGACTGTTTTTGGTAATATGTTTGTGTTCATACTATAACAAAATCTAGCATGTGCTAGATTCTTTAACCCTACAATATTATGTGTTTGTGTTTGTGCTAGAAGCAAATATACCACACATCAGATTTCTTTTGTCTTGCAATGGCGTTTTTGACAATGTGCTTGTTTGTGCTAGAAGTCAATCTAATATGTGGTATGTTTCTTTCGCCTTACAATATTGTTATGTGCTTGTGTTTGCGAGAGAAGGAAATCTAGCACGTGTTCGATTTCATTCACTTTGCAATGTTGTTATTGATGACATGCTTGCGTTTGAGATATAAGTACAAATATCATGTTAGATCTAATTCACCTTGTAATATTGTTATTGGAAATATGCTTATGTTTGTGACAGAAGAAAATCTAACACGAGGTAAATTTCTTTTACCCTACAATATTGATGTTGGCAATATGTTTGTGTATGGTGGAAGGAATTCTAGCATGCACTAAATTTATTTTACAATGCAATATTGGTGTTAGCAACATGCTTGTGTTTGTACTAGAATAAAATCTAGTATGCAATAGATTTCTTTCACAATGCAATATTGTTGTTGGCAATGTGCTTGTATTTGTGCTAGAATGAAATATAACTTGCATTGGATTTCTTTTGCAATGCAATATTGTTGGAAATGTACTTGTGTTTGTGCTAGAAGGAAATTTATCATGCATTGGATTTCGTTTGCCCTACAATGTTATTGCTGACAATGTGCTTGTGTTTGTGCTAGAAGTAAATCAAGCGTAGGCTAGATATCTTCCACCTTACAATGTTGTTTTTGGCAATGTGATTATGTTTGTGCTAGAAGAAACTCTAGAATGTGTAAGATTTCTTTTACTTTGCAATGTTTTTGTGAGTAATATGCTTCTATTTACGCTAGAAGGAAATTTAGCATGTGGTGGATTTTGTTCGCCTTAGAATATTGTTGTTGGCAATGTGCTTGTGTTTGTGCTAGAAGGAAATCTAGCATGTGCTAGATTTATTTGACCATCTAGCAATATGCTTATGTTTGTAGTAGAAGGAATGATATTGATTGTTAGCTTTCATTTGAGGTGCAATGTTATTGTTCGAAATGGGCTTCTACTTGTGATATAAGGAAAGCTAGCACACATTATCTTTCCTTCATAATGCAATGTTGTTATTAGAAATATGTTTGTCGTTATGCTAGAAGGAAGGTTAGGATGTGTTAAATTTCCTTCATCTTGCAATGTTATTGTTGAAAATGTCTTTGTGTTTGTGATAGAAGTAAAACTTGCACGTGTTAGATTTTTTTGCAATGCAACATTATTGTTGGAAATGTGCTTGTATTTGTGTTAGAAGGAATTATAGAATGCACTAGATTTCTTTTTACTTGTTCCAAAAGGAAAACTATCAAGATTTCACCCTCGCCAAGGTTAGTGCTATGATATTGTTGTTGGCAGTGCATTTGTGATTATGCAAGAAGGATACCTAGTGATTACTAGCTTTCTTCTAGACACCATTACACTTATGCAACAATACTCTAGGGGTGACATTGTCTCAATAAACAATGGCTAGAGTTATAACTTTTGATGTGCCCTTTTATTGAATTTGGAACAATTTATGAAGATCAATGATAGTGCAAAAGAAGTGTATATAATATATGTTGTTGTTGGCACTACATTTGTGCTAGAGTTGGAAGGAAAGATAAAGGTATAGCTTTCCTTTTGGCACAAACACAATAATCCAATCATAATTATTTGATCCATGGAGAATAATGCGATCTCTGTATATTTTTGAAGTTTATAAATAAATGTATTATAGAGGTATACTATACTTTTCTTCCAATGCACATGTACGCAACTTTAAAGTATCAAGCAATTTTTTTTTACATGTATTGTTTTTATCTCCTTTTTGTTGTATAGTTATGAACTTCCAAAAACAATTTCAATAATGTCTTGATGCATAAGATAAGACTCTTCCTCAACAACATAACAATCTAGGAAAACTCAAATCTACACTTTTCGAGGACCTAAAGTTAACATCCCTTTGTATCCATCCTAAATAGTATGTCCTTAAATGTGTATAGGTAGGGAGTGCTAACATTGGAACTAAAGATTTGTAAAATGATTTTTCTTTTCTTGTAGAATAAAAATGAGAATTATCTAGTATTTACAGTACCAAAACTTTTATTTGGAAGAAACCCTCTAGTTTGGCTTCCAGTTATCAAGTTCACACATCAAACATCCTCACTAAGTGAAATATAAATATAATTTCTCCTTCTCATGGGGCTTTTAGACATCTTATATAGCATCAATCTAATCTTGAAATTTCTTAGATTTTCCAAAGGACCATGTTTTGGTTATTCAACTTCTACAAATTTCTCATGATCATTATTCATACGCATGCATCAAGGCTACAAGTGTCATTTCTTAAGTTAAATAGGAACTTGGTGGTTTGATATAAGTTGATATTTGTCATTCTATGATATTATCTACATCTCTAATTTCTCGGTCTTCAGATATACTTTGTGTAATTTGTATGTAAAGTACTTTTTGGTAGTAGACACGAGATGGTGGGGAACAATGTTTCATTACATACAATATGACTACCTAACTATTTAAATTATTACATCTATATTACATTTTTGAAAGTTTTGTGTTTTTGTGAAAATACAAAATCACACTTTACACGGTTCAACCTTTTAATTACAAATTACGATTTAATTGTTATTACAGAATTGGTACAAGCTACAATGGAAAATATAATTTTGGCAAAAGGGGACTATGTTGATCTCCTTATTAATGATCAAGTCATTGGGCTAGGAAGGGTTGAATCTATAGAGTCTGGAACTTATTATGCTGGAGAAAGGGTTAATGCATGTTATGTTACAATTTTAATAATTGATGTTGTTAACACTCAGGTTGTCCCTAAGCTCCTGAAGGGATACGGCCGAGGTAACCACAAACCAATCTTTGGATTACAGG
>APFE030067420.1:4091-15696 GCA_000404065.3 Pinus taeda | reverse complement strand
ATGTATATATATATGTATATATATATATATGTATATATGTATGTATGTATGTATGTATGTATGTATGTATGTATATGTATATGTATATGCACATATGCATATGCATATGTCTGTATGTGTTTTTTCTTCTTCTTTCAACTTGTCCCTTGTGCACACTTGTTGGTCGCCTTGGCTACTACCAAACAAGTCAACATCCCAAGCAATTTTCCCCTTCCTCCGCTTTGGAATAAGTGTCCTCAAAATAGACCTTTCTAGTTTAGTTAATTTTAGAATGTTTATGATAAAAAAGTAATGTGACTGGGACTATTATATATACAAGAGTTATACGTCCTGCAATTCAGGAGATCAGTTTAGTGAGAGGAAGTAACCTAGCAACTCAGTGAATAAATAAAGAACCAAGGCAGATTTGAGGTAAGATAGTATGAGGTCTAAAAAGAAAGGAGAGAGATATCTGAAGAATTTAGAAAAGGAACTCACTAAGGAAAAAAATCTATATGGGCTTGTGGAGTGTGAGGCATATTCCAAGAGGATTAACGAGGTCTGAGATAAGTAAACAAATATGAGTATAAGAGAGAAAGTGAAGATAAGCTAAGGTACTTGGTCAAGGTAGTGTAGACAAAATTCAGAAGGGACTACCACAAAAGTATATATCTGAGTAGATTTATGAAATATATATTTGAGCAAAGTTCTGAAGTGTAAATGTGTCATAGCAAAGGTCTGAAGGAGCGAAGATATGAAACATATTTATGTTATATTCTCTGTGGAAAGAGGGAGAGGTTCTTAGTAATAGGGTTCATGTTTTCTTGTGGAGAAAGGTTGTGATCAAGCTTGTCAAGTCCGAGTTGACTATAATCCAATTGGAGTTGTTATGAAGTAAAGATTGTCATAAAATCCAATTTGACCATATTGCTCAAACTAGTTTTTGAAGAGTTTTTTTGTAATATATTATTTGGAGCGCCTTTGAAGAAATCCTTTGAAGCATTCTTGAATAGACTTAATGTTAGTTTTGAAACAAAAGTAAAGTAATCCTTGCACACCAAAGGACATTCTTTAAAGAACACACAAAGAGCCTAGGAGACACCTTCATCGAATGATAAAATGACATCACACTTTGAGCATCTTTTGAGTTGAAAGTAGAGTGTATTCATGATGACATTAATTGAACATTCTTCAAGCCTTTGTTGAAACAATAGTCACTCTTGAAGCATAGTTGAAGACGAACACTTGAAGACTTGTTTTGTTGAAGCAATCATCCTTACAGTATAGTTGAAGACCAACACTTAAAGACTTTTTTTGTTGGAGTAGTCATCCTTGGAGCATAGCTGAAGATCAACACTTGAAGACAGTTTTATTGGCGCAACCATAAAAATTTTGTTGAAGCAGACCTGAAGTTTTTGTAGAGGTAGATTTGAGAGCACTTTGTAGACCCATCTTGGATACATTTTTTAGAAGTATTTGAAGTTTTTGATGGAGGCTTGAAGCAGTATTGAAGCCACCTTAAGGGATTGAAGAAAACTGAGAGGGTTGGGTACCTAAAGGATTGGAGTCGTCATATAAGGTTGGATCCTTGTGAGAAACTAGGTTGGAGCTTGGATTAATATGTGAGGATTGGAGTTCTCATACAAGGTTGGACCCTTGTGAGAGACTAGATTGGATTTTGGATTTGTAGTTGAATATTAGAGTCCTCGCTTGGAGCCTTGAAGGAGTTAAAGATTTTGTTGTACTAGTTTGAACATGGGTTTTTAGAGTCCTCATCATTTTCATTAACAAAATTATTTTCTTGCTGCACACCTTGTGTTTTGGTTTAACTGGTGATTTTAACTGGCATAATATAATAATTGTAAAGAAATATTGATTCAACCCCCCTCTCAATATTTCCAACACTAGCACACCTTACATTTTTTTCACCTTGCAATATTTTTATTGACATGCTAAAAGGAACTTTCACAATGCAATGTTATTGTTGGTAATCTAGTTGATTATGATATAAGGAAATCTAACACTTGTTAGAGTTCCTTCATCTTGGAATGTTCTTATTAGAAATGTTCTCGTGTTTGTGTTAAAAGGAAATATAGCATGCACTGGATTTCTTTTGGCATGCAATGTTGTTGTTTGTAGTATGCTTGTATTTGTGTTACAATTAAAGCTAACACACATTAAATTTCTTTCAGCTAGCAATGTTGTTATTGGAAATGTGCTTATGTTTGCGCTAGAAAATATGCTAGATTTGTTTTGCTCTGCAATGTTGTTGTTGTCAATTTGGTTGTTTATGATAGAAGTAAATCTAGCACGTGTTAGATTTCCTTCACCTTGGCAATGTTATTGGAAATGTGTTTGTGTTTGGGCTAGAAGTTGTGCTAGATTTCTTTTGCTCTGCAATATTATTGTTTATTATTGAAGGAAATCTAACATGTATTAGATTTCCTTCACCTTGGCAATGTGCTTGTGTTTGTGTTAGAAGGAAATATAGCATGTGCTAGATTTCTTTTGGCATGAAATGTTGTTGTTGGTAGTATGCTTGTATTTGTGCTACATGTAAAGCTAACATGTGTTAAATTTATTTTATGTTGCGATGTTTTTATTGGAAATGTGCTTTTGTTTGGGATATAAGTTGTTCTAGATTTCTTTTTCGATGCAATGTTGTTTTTGGCAACATGCTTTTGTTTATTCTAGAAGCAAATCTAACACGCTAGATTCCTTTCACCCTTTTTTGTGTGTTGGTGCTATGCGTAAATCTAGCACATGTTAGATTTTCTTCACCTTGCAATGTTGTTATTGGCAAAATGCTTCTATTTTGGCTCGAAATAAACCTAGCATGGACTCGATTTCTTTTTCACTACAATGTGGTTGTTGGCAATATGCTTTTGTTTGTGCTAGAAGTAAATCTACTATGTGTTAGATTTATTTTATCTAGAAATGTTGTAATGTGTTTGTGTTTGTGCTAGAAGGAAATCTAGCATACATTAGATTTATTTCACCCTTCTATGAGTTTATTGACAATGTGGTTGTATATGCATTAGAAGGAAATCTAGTATGCACTAGTTTTCTTTCGCATTGCAATGTTGTTGTTGGCAATTCAATTGTTTGTGCTAGAAGGAAATCTAGTATGCGTAATATTTCCTTCACCTTACAATAATGTTATTGGCAATGTGTTTGTGATTGTGCTGAAAGGAAATCTAACATGTGCTAGATTTCTTTTTCCCTAGACTGTTTTTGGTAATATGTTTGTGTTCATACTATAACAAAATCTAGCATGTGCTAAATTCTTTAACCCTACAATATTATGTGTTTGTGTTTGTGCTAGAAGTCAATCTAATATGTGGTATGTTTCTTTCACCTTACAATATTGTTATGTACTTGTGTTTGCGAGAGAAGGAAATCTAGCACGTGTTCAATTTCATTCACCTTGCAATGTTATTATTGATGACATGCTTACTTTTGAGATATAAGTACAAATATCATGTTAGATCTAATTCACCTTGTAATATTGTTATTGGAAATATGCTTACGTTTGTGATAGAAGAAAATCTAACACGAGATAAATTTCTTTTACCCTACAATATTGATGTTGGCAATATGTTTGTGTATGGTGGAAGGAATTCTAGCATGCACTAAATTTATTTTACAATGCAATATTGGTGTTAGCAACATGCTTGTGTTTGTACTAGAATAAAATCTAGTATGCAATAGATTTCTTTCACAATGCAATATTGTTGTTGGCAATGTGCTTGTACTTGTGCTAGAATGAAATATAACTTGCATTGGATTTCTTTTGCAATGCAATATTGTTGGAAATGTACTTGTGTTTGTGCTAGAAGGAAATCTATCATGCATTGGATTTCGTTTGCCCTACAATGTTATTGCTGACAATGTGCTTGTGTTTGTGCTAGAAGTAAATCAAGCGTAGGCTAGATATCTTCCACCTTACAATGTTGTTTTTGGCAATGTGATTATGTTTGTGCTAGAAGAAACTCTAGAATGTGTAAGATTTCTTTTACTTTGCAATGTTTTTGTGAGTAATATGCTTCTATTTACGCTAGAATGAAATTTAGCGTGGGGTGGATTTTGTTCGCCTTAAAATATTGTTGTTGGCAATGTGCTTGTGTTTGTGCTAGAAGGAAATCTAGCATGTGCTAGATTTATTTGACCATGTAATGTTGCTTCTAGCAATATGCTTATGTTTGTAGTAGAAGGAATGATATTGATTGTTAGCTTTCATTTGAGGTGCAATGTTATTGTTCGAAATGAGATTCTACTTGTGATATAAGGAAAGCTAGCACACATTATCTTTCCTTCATAATGCAATGTTGTTATTAGAAATATGTTTGTCCTTATGCTAGAAGGAAGGTTAGGATGTGTTAAATTTCCTTCATCTTGCAATGTTATTGTTGAAAATGTCTTTGTGTTTGTGATAGAAGTGAAACTTGCACGTGTTAGATTTTTTTGCAATGCAACATTATTGTTGGAAATGTGCTTGTATTTGTGTTAGAAGGAATTATAGAATGCACTAGATTTCTTTTTACTTGTTCCAAAAGGAAAACTATCAAGATTTCACCCTTGCCAAGGTTAGTGCTATGATATTGTTGTTCGCAGTGCATTTGTGATTATGCAAGAAGGATACCTAGTGATTACTAGCTTTCTTCTAGACACCATTACACTTATGCAACCAATACTCTAGGGGTGACATTGTCTCAATAAACAATGGCTAGAGTTATAACTTTTGATGTGCCCTTTTATTGAATTTGGAACAATTTATGAAGATCAATGATAGTGCAAAAGAAGTGTATATAATATATGTTGTTGTTGGCACTACATTTGTGCTAGAGTTGGAAGGAAAGATAAAGGTATAGCTTTCCTTTTGGCACAAACACAATAATCCAATCATAATTATTTGATCCATGGAGAATAATGCGATCTCTATATATTTTTGAAGTTTATAAATAAATGTATTATAGAGGTATACTATACTTTTCTTCCAATGCACATGTACACAACTTTAAAGTATCAAGCAATTTTTTTTTACATGTATTGTTTTTATCTCCTTTTTGTTGTATAGTTATGAACTTCCAAAAACAATTTCAATAATGTCTTGATGCATAAGATAAGGCTCTTCCTCAACAACATAACAATCTAGGAAAACTGAAATCTACACTTTTCGAGGACCTAAAGTTAACATCCCTTTGTATCCATCCTAAATAGTATGTCCTTAGATGTGTATAGGTAGGGAATGCTAACATTGGAACTAAAGATTTGTAAAATTATTTTTCTTTGCTTGTAGAATAAAAATGAGAATTATCTAGTATTTACAGTACCAAAACTTTTATTTGGAAGAAACCCTCTAGTTTGGCTTCCAATTATCAAGTTCACACATCAAACATCCTCACTAAGTGAAATATAAATATAATTTCTCCTTCTCATGGGGCTTTTATACATCTTATATAGCATCAATCTAATCTTGAAATTTCTTAGATTTTCCAAAGGACCATGTTTTGGTTATTCAACTTCTACAAATTTCTTATGATCATTATTCATATGCATGCATCAAGACTACAAGTCTCATTTCTTAAGTTAAATAGTAACTTGATGGTTTGATATAAGTTGATATTTGTCATTCTATGATATTATCTACATCTCTAATTTCTCGGTCTTTAGATATACTTTGTGTAATTTGTATGTAAAGTACTTTTTGGTAGTAGACACTAGATGGTGGGGAACAATGTTTCATTACATACAATATGACTACCTAACTATTTAAATTATTACATCTATATTACATTTTTGAAAGTTTTGTGTTTTTGTGAAAATACAAAATCACACTTTACATGGTTCAACCTTTTAATTACAAATTACGATATAATTGTTATTATAGAATTGGTACAAGCTACAATGGAAAATATAATTTTGGCAAAAGGGGACTATGTTGATCTCCTTATTAATGATCAAGTCATTGGGCTAGGAAGGGTTGAATCTATACAGTCTGGAACTTATTATGCCGAAGAAAGGGTTAATGCATGTTATGTTACAATTTTAATAATTGATGTTGTTAACACTCAGGTTGTCCCTAAGCTCCTGAAGGGACACGACCGAGGTAACCACAAACCAATCTTTGGATTACAGGTTCTAGCCCACCTGTAATTAGAGAGGGCTCTCTCTTGGTGATATGCTTTGTTGATGATATTTTTAGGCTAGCTATTGGGTTCAGTGGGTTTTGTTTAGGTTTGGATGGTGTTTGAATGGAAGGAAGATGCGTTCAAGCAGAGAGGCACGCATAGAGTGATAAGTTTCAAACCATTGGGCATGGAGTCAAGGAGTAGGACCACAGGTAGGCTTTCTTGATCACAAGAGGAATATGGAGCAAGGTAGTTGCACATGAAACAACCTTCAAGCTAAAGAGATGGAGTGAAATGTAAGGAATGAGAGGAAATTAAGAATCTCTCAATCAGCTTAACATAGGGAAGGAAAATGAGCTCTATCTAGGGGTAGTTAAGAATCCCTGGATAACTTTCATACATGGTGAATTAGGGAAAATATGAGCCCGGTGCAATTCATACTTATGCCTAAAACAGATGAAAAACATAAAGAAACAACAGAAATTGAGCATAGAGTGCAATTAAACAAGTTCTAAGCTATTCTTTCTTTCTGCTGCTTAGATAATGATGTATGAATGGAAAAACAGAGGTAAGAAACACTTATTGAGTCATGTACCAGCACAAGAATTCCACAACACTCTTCAACCATTAAACACAGTACACAATTCATTCTCCGAGCTCGTAAGCAGTCTTTGATTATAGAAATTATCAAATATACAGTGCGAGTCTCTGCTCAAGCAAAACATTCAACCAACAAAAACCAACCCTCATTACATTGTTCAGGGTCGTCTTTATAGGTAAAATATCCAAAATTATTTATTACAGCTGACCTAAACAGGTCTGTGGGAGAAGTTTTTTTAAAACCTAAACTTGTGCTGGAATTAAATGCAAGTAAACATCCTTTGGGCTACGCCAGAGGCAGCTAGATCAAAATGAGTTAATATGGTGTCCTTGGTGACCTGGTGCAGTGGTTCTGCAATAACTGTGGTTTGAGTTTTGGTCCACTGATCTTATGTGACTTTGATGTGCAGTAAGTGTGATTTGAGGTTTCTTTGATTGCCTTTACTGCTTTGTTGACTTTGCTGGAGGGTTCTTTAATGTTTTCCTGCTTTGGGCCGCTGACAGATCTTTACTGATACACTTTGCCGCATCCTGATACTCTTTGACATTATTTTTGGCTTCACCTTTGCTCTGATACACTTTGATACTTGAACCGGGCCTCTCTCTTTCTTCTGATACGCTAAAAACTCCAAAATCGGGCCTTTTCTGCCCTTTTCGGAGCAAAAATGGCCGAGGAATCAAAAGATTCCCCAATATGGCCCATTTCCCATAGCGATGCGTAATTAGCGCTAAGTGCTAATCGCGCATCAAAAACTGCCTCAGAATTTCATTCTGGGCCTTTGAAGCCTCAATTTTGCACTTGCGCATTTTTTCAGCTGCTGACGTTAGCGGTACGGCGGATGACGTCAGCAGTGGGACCCTCTTGTACGGTGATGACGTCAGCATGATGACGTCAGTAGGGTGACGTGGCAGTGCGGCGGGTGATGACGTGGCAGTACAGTGGCAGGCTGACGTAGGCAAGAAGGGGTGAGATGGCGGCAACTTGGCAGGTGACGTGGCGCTCATGTCACATAAGGGGAGAGCGGTTTCCGGTTTGCGTCGAACCGCCTTTGGTATGGAAGCGGTATATGTCAGGGGCGACCTGATGCAATGAACAACCGACAGCTGTCCCGGTGTACAACAGGGAAATCATCGTCCATCGGGTGCTATCGCACCGTTACGTAAGGGCGCCCAATATGCATGAGGGCCGTCGGATCTGGGAGAGATGATCCGACGGTGGACGGGAGGAGAAGATGTACGGGTTTTAATCAAACTGTGCGCGCGATAAACTTTAATTATTTGCGGCTTCGGGTGGGTTTTGAACTTTAGAAATTGGTGTGCTTTGGCGGGGGACTGTGGTTATTTATTAATCAAACATCAATAAAATCCAAAATACAATGTGCGCGGGATGTGGCATGGTTTGGTGTGTGGAGAAAGGGTTTAGCAGGGTTATTTATTTAACCAGATGTTAAATAAATCCCGAGAGTAGTGACACAGAAGGCTAATACTAGATCCCAGATGAATCTAACATTTCCCGACTTTTATTTATTTGGCTATAGTTGCCATGGGGGGAATATTTAATATTTTGGGGTTTTATATAGCTTTTTGCATAATAGGGGATAGGGAAATGATTTAGGGAGCTAATAAATAGAATTAGAAGTTAATATGAACTTGTGAGGTGAAGTGTAGGGGAGGGGCTAAGTTTGTGAACTGAAACTTAGACATAGGAAGTGAATGGACTATGGAGAAATGACTTTTACACAAGAAATGTGGCTTCTTTTCACTAAGTCAACTCAGATGTCAACTTGGTTTGAACAAGAATGGAGTGAAGATAGACTCTTGGGCAGATCCCAGGGTCCTTGAGGGGATGTTAGTGAATGATTTGGGAAATAAGAAGAAGGGGGAGTTAGACATGCCTCGCTTGAAGTCCTTCAAATGGGAACTGCCTGATAACTGTGATATGGATAAATATAACACTTGAAAATATGGAATTGATCACAAATCAACATTCTGCAACCTCAAAATTACCTACCTAGCCTACTTTCCTAGCATTTTTTCTTCTTCTTGGTTTGGGTGCATTTGGACTTGCAGACCCAGCTTTTTCAACTTTTTCTTTTTTCTGTCTTCATATCTACATCTACACTTATTTCTTCCAAGGGCCCAGATTAAGCAGTTGGGCTCCTTTGATTCTCTACCTGTCTAAGAATCTGCCAAGATTAAGCTGTTTGGACAAATATTCATCCTCTGTATTCTAAAACGAGAAATTGAAACCTAGGGAGACCAAGATTAAACTGTTCGGACCTCCCTTTAACTGTAAATTGTTCAAAAATGGAATAGTACATCAAAATTGGAACACAGTAGTAGCACTTGGACTGGCACACTCTCATGGAAACCTTCTTTGGCCTCTGTAGCAAATATGGAACACTACAGCATGCAAAGTATGACATATTTGGCATGTAAAAATGTCAATCATGAAAGATGAGTAACCTACTGCAGGAGGAGGCTAACATATGTCACTCAATCACATTTGATTGAGGAGGATGTTAGTGAAGCGGACATACATCCATGGAAGATCATGGATTTGAGGCATAACATAGGTAAATCAAAATATTGATGCATGTGTTAAATATTATTGATAATATAATAAATGTTTTTTTGAGTAAATATTAACCTTATTTACATTTGTTTGTAGGTGCAAATGTTTCTTGTACATTTTCTATTGGAGACAAGGTAGATCTTCTGCAACATGGAGTGAAGGTGGGTGAGGGCTCCACATTCAATACAAAGCTTGGGCATAAAGTGCATGGAAAGATGGTAAATAAATGATGCATAGTGGTTAAAATTGAGAAGGTGTTAAAACATGATGCTCCTCTGCCACATCCAACATGAGCATACACTAGGGGGTGCATTGGAATCTTATGAGATTTGGAACCTCATTGTCATGATCATGCCATAAATATTCCCCAAGATAGGGTTAGATTCATATGTACAAATGTTTCTCTTATTCATGAATGCATGGGAACAAGCATGTGTATTGCCAAAGGAATGCTAGTTAATGTTCGCGAGGATGACATGCCATGAGGGTGAAACATTAGGTGAAATGGAATTTGGTGTTTTTTTGGAAGAGATAGATGGAGATTGTGAAATATGCAGAATTGGGGATAAGTCTGTACACTGTTTGGTTGGATGGCCAATAAACAAGTTGGTGGACAACAAAGTTGTGATATTAAGGGTTAAGGAAAAGTTCAAGGAGCCACCTAAGGAAATGGTGATATGGGATGTTATAAAGGACAAACATCCCTTAAACAAATGGGATGGGTATCTTTGTAATGAAAAAAATAGAAACTCAATTGGTATGCATGTAACAAGGCCACATAAAATGATTAAATGAGTTATGGCTACAATTTTTTTTGCAAAATGTCAAACAAAGATGAAGAGAAGGAAATTCGACTTTTGGCAGCAATTCTATGTTGTAGAAAAGATTATCTTCAACATGTGGATAGGAAGGCCACTGCAAGTACTAGAAGGGGTATGAGACAAATAAATAAAAATGATATTAGGGAATTTGTCTTGAATTCACTAATGCCAAACACAGTCATGTCAAAGAGCCATAGCCATGGCCATGGCCTACCACCTATTGTTAGAAATGTAAAGGAAATGAGATTTAATGGTAATATTATTTGTAAGAAAGCATGGTATAAGATACATAAGATTCCTCAATGCACATTCTATAACTACCAACATTATTTCCAACATGGACAAATCAAAGCTATTCATGGTAACACCAACACATGCAAATCACGGCACACACTGTGGCAGCCATAGAAATATTGCACATAATTGTAATGGATAATTTGGATTTTTCACCAAACCAAACATGTCAAGTCGAAGAAGATGGAACATCTGCTCATCAACGACTACAAAAGAGTTGGAAGAAAATACGCAATGTAGGCTGAACAAACATAACAAGATTGTTATGTGTGGAAGATATTGCTACTATGCCCATAGAATTATGTCAAAGAGGTTTCCAAAGGAGTATTTGAGCATTATCCATGATAAAATGGATAAAACAAAGACTTCAATCCCAAGGCTATGTGTCAAATCAAAATTTATTGTAGGAACAAATTTAAGTTTGTCATTGATAGGTATGCTAACACATGGGCACAAGATAGGAGGTTTTTGTCATTTCTCTCTACCATTTGTACATAGGGGATCGCAATTTCCTATTACATCCCTTGCAAAGTGCTTAAGGGACCTTGAAGACCCACAAATTGATATGTATGGTGATCTACTTTATGAGAGTGGAAGTTCAAGAAACCCACTTACAAATGCATTACTTGACACCTCTATTTACTCAAAATGTCAAGTGTAAAAGGATGATTTTATATCTCATGGAAGATCAAAAAGTCAAAATGTTGATTCTAAACCTCTTCCTCCACATTTGTTGTTACTGTCACGCGGAATGAGTCGATCTTGCAGACAAAATAGACCTTCCTAGAATCTAAAGAAGACCTAATGACAAGAAAACCAACCAGACACTATCTTTCTCTAAATGTGCTTTTATAAATAATGGTAAACAAGTGTGTTTAAGGCCTACCTTATGTCCAACGCAAGTTTGGGGATGCCCTCGTTTCTTTGATCCAAATGAGTTCCTTTATCACGAACCTGAAACACAAACAAGGCAAACGATTAAATAGCACCTGAATAACCAGTATTATAAAACATATTTAACATGAAGGTCAAGGAGTCCATGAAACAAATAACATGAGATACTTGTTGAGAAAAATGAGCTTGATTGTATTAATTCAAAAGGAGAAGAACCTTACAACCTTTGCCTTGACGCTGTACAAGCTCCTCCAGGGTCCAACAAGAAGTCTCCTCTACTTTGACAAGCTTCACTCACTCCCCAATGAAGC
>APFE030067419.1:847080-865463 GCA_000404065.3 Pinus taeda | reverse complement strand
CCTCCGCGGAAGGTTAAGTTTCCTTGTTGATTATGCAAGGAGGACCATCTTCTTCGTGATTGTCCTGGTATTCCCAGGATCTTAGAAGTATGGTCCCGTGATCCGGCCCGCCCCTCATCATCCACTGAAGCTCATGGTGATGTTACCTCATCAGTTGGGACTGGTAAGGGAAAAGGGAAGATTCGATTCCCCTGCAGACTTTGTGAAGGCAATCATCCCCTTCACCTTTGTTCGCTCATAGATAAAGCCTCCACCATCTTGGAAAGTCTTGTGGCTCCCTCACCTCAACTCCTCGTTGGATATCAACGTCTTTCTGCTGTTGCAGATTGTCCTCCTGCTGACAACAAGATTGGTTTAAACTCATCTCTTGTCCAGCCTCCTCTTCCTGAACCTGGCTCTGCCCAGCCTGTTCCAGACCAACCATTGGTCGGAGAGAGTGTCGACTCGGGTTCACTACCCCTCGACCACCCTG
The DNA here is from genome assembly GCA_000404065.3 of Pinus taeda. NCBI lineage: Eukaryota > Viridiplantae > Streptophyta > Pinopsida > Pinales > Pinaceae > Pinus > Pinus taeda. The sequence goes on along the minus strand of APFE030067419.1, from coordinate 864,991 downwards.
TTCTAGAAGAGTGTCATGATCATTTTCTTCTCATCTCATCAGATTCTCCTGAGTCTGAAAACAACCCTCTTATCCCAGCTGACTCAGAGGGTCCTTCTTCAGTTCCTTTAAACCAGGGGGGCAATCATACGATTCCCCCACCAAGTAGTTCAGTCGTTTCCTTCGACTGGCGTCACCTTACTGCTTTCCGCCTTCCATCCCATGTGCCTTTCTAGATTACCGTACATGCCTATGATACGGCAGTACCTGGCACTGTCTTGGATGAGGGTGCATTTGTCAGTCTTATGCCTTCTACTACTTGGCAAGCTTTGGGCTCCCCACAGCTTATGCCCGTTGCGCAGAATTTGATGGCGTTTGACGGAGGAACCAGTCAACCATTGGGGATCCTTCCAAAGTTCCCTATTACTTTGGGAGGCAAATCCATCTATGTAGACGTGTTGGTTACCCAAGGTGCTTTAGATTTCAATCTTCTCCTTGGTCGTGATTATGTTTACGCAATGGGGGCCCTTATCTCTTCACTTTTTCGTGTGGTTTGCTTTCCAAACGATGGAAGGATTGTGACTATAGATCAATTATCGTTCTTTAGTCCCCCAGTGCCTCCTACACAGTTGTCATCCCCTCCTGGTTTTTATCCACCAGTTGTGTCTGCCCCACCGCAAGTCAACTACGTGGCTACTTCTCCCGTGCCTATATCCAGAAATGCCGCCATCGTGCATAGTGTTCTGGAGGCATTGGGTCCCGACTTCCAAGATATTGACCTCCCATTGGGAGCGCCACTCTTGGAAGCCCCGACTTCCTCTTCATTATGATGAGATTTCGGGCGGAGCATAGTTCATTTCCCTCTGTCAAGCTCCCTAAAAAATGAAACAAGGTGTTCCGAGGATAGTTCATAACCATTATGTAAACCTCGTTAAAACAATGAAACATGAGACCATTCTGTCAACCTTCAACCCATTTTCAATGGATTAAAGCTTGGGGGGCATGTACCTCGGATACGACACGATGCTGGGGGGCATGCCCGTTTCATTTCCCATCAAGCATAGTTTGCATATGTACCATGTGTTTTTAAGCTTGTATAAAAATAAAATTTCCCATAAAGCATAGTTTGCATACGTGTGCATGTGTGTAAATACATTCCAATGGGTCATTTGTTATGCAGTAGATACATTAGATTACATGTGTGTCGAACAGCCGCATAGCATATAAAGCACATAATCACGTGAAGAAAAGATCCATATAAGAATAAACATAAGCACATGAAAACACAATAATGAATCATATGTATATATATATGTGTGAGTCAAAATTTTCGCGCCCCGCGCATTACAAAAAATAATACATGTCCAAAGCCTATACAGCTGCTGACAATGTGTTCCTCAAAAAATATGCAAAAAGGAAACCTAGGCATCTAATCACGGTGATGCTCATGATAGCATGTCACCGCTCGCACCAAACGTCTCAATAGACGATGGACACAAGTAGATACTCCCACCGTGTGCCTTTGATATGCTCTAGGCATGTCTGCCAATCTGCCATAATCTGGAATACCTCGAGTAAGTGCCTCAAGGTTCTCTACTAGATCATCCTCACCCTCTATCTGAGGGTCCGTTGCAGGTTGTGCTCTTCGCACATTGTGACGCAAGTCAGCTGGTCGCTCTGCACCAACATATGTATACATATATAGACGCTGTAAGAGATAGGCATGTATTAAAAAAAAAAAAAAAAAAAACTTAAATACATAAAAACATTAAAAAACAAAGAGTTCTTACCCAGCTCCTCATCCCAGGCCTCTCCGTCAGGTAGAGGGAGATCAGGATCTCCAGTGAAATCCATGGCCGCATAAGGCCAATCCTCAATGACGATCATCTAGTGTCGGATCCAGATAAAGAACTCGGGCTTCCAGGACATCTGTTGGCCCCCTCCTCCTCTGGGCATAAGTTCTGCCCATCGATGCAACCTCGGTTCCCTCAACACTGGGTCTGCCACTATTCCCCCGGGTACCTAGAAGATCGGCAGTCGCTCTAGAAAGAAAGTCACAACGATTGAACCATATCCAGACTGTTTGTTTCCATCTCGCTTACACTTGGTAAGCTGTCGTTTAATGTTGATCGTCACCGCTGTGGCCCAATCACACAATGTTGGATGGAGACACTCAGTAGCCAGTAGCAAATGATTTTTGCTGGCCTCATGGGGCGCTTGTACCTGAGCTGCCTGGGTAATAGTGAATAAAATGACTCGCAGTACCAGGTTGGGCACCGTGTTGGTATCTACCTTCTTGCTGTTTGCTCCAAACCGTGCTCCAGGACACACTCGGGACATCACTTCCCCTATCTTCTCCCCAGAAGGCCGACTACCTATCAATATAGGCCGTGCACCTCACCGTGACAATCCAGTGATAAAGTAGACATCGGAAACATCCAACTCCAATGTCTGGTCTTTCAGGCGAAATACCTGATCCTCTACATCCCAAGCATCCACTATGAAGCGTAGTAGCTCAGGTTGTGCACGCAGGTATGAAGTGTGGAAGAAGTTTTTCAATCCACAGTCTCTTAGAGAGTTCATAAAGTCATCATCCTCCAATGCCAAGGCATCAACTTTATTATGCTCTCGTTCCTTCCATTCTAGAACCATTTTTGGCGAAACCCTGCAACCAAAGGCAAAATTTCAATTGTTAGATCATTAATGAAATATAAATTGAAATAAATTTGCAATTTTAACAGTCCAATATGTTGAAAAAAGAGATCACACGGTTGAAAAAGTCACGCCAATGGCCCGAACCCTTTAGGGAAAAATCGCCATTGGTGCGGTCCCGTGCAGGAAACCCGCGCCAATGGCGCAACCCTAAAATTTTGCAAATCCCCTTACAGGGGGCTGAATTATGGATCAAAAACTTGAAAAATGGAATGAAAATAGAGCTAGGGATGAGACCTCTTACCTGGTGCAGACGGCGGCTCGAATGGTCTCCTGGATCGATCGTAATCAGTAGTTGAAATTTTCACCAAAAACTCTCCAACAGTGAAATCACAAGGTAAAAAGTGAAAAGTAAATTTATTTTTTACCATTTTACTATTTATAGTATTATTTTGACCTAAAAATACATTACAAATGATATTTTTTGGGTATTTTTAGGATATTTTTATGTTGAAGTGGGTTTTACGCTGTTTTTTGAATGATGATAGGGCTTGGTGCAACTCAACTCAGCCAAACGAGCTTCTTTTTAACTTTTTCAAGCTCGGTAAAACATGAGAAAATGTTGCCTTACGGTCTGCTTTTAGCTCTTTTCCTGACCTTTTAAAGAGGAAAAGATTGCCGAGTCATCCCTCTTGGCTCGTTAAACGTTACTAAGGGGCGGTCATTTTAAGTTCTTTTATCGACCGTTAAAATATAAAAGATTACCGGGTTTTTGTCATTTCAAACTCGTTAATGGTTATGAAACGACGTGGTTTTGATCACTTTTTTACTTTTTCAGATCGAAATCACTATTTATGAAAAGTACTCCTCGATCGTAATAGTCGGGCGGTTCTTTCGGGCATTATTTTATACTTTTTCGGGCCCGAGAGACACAACTTTACGAAAAAGGACACCCTTGGAGTTTCCTTTTCTGCTGTCTTTTCAAACTCTCTAAACATGAAAAGATGCCGATTTCTTCCTTTGTCAGACTCGTTAAACCCTGATGACATCGGATCTTGTCGAAATGACACGCCACAAGCATATGCTATCCCCATCAAGCTTGTTAAAAATAATTGGGGTACTCGCCAGAAATGGTGGGGGAAAAAAGAAAATTTTGGGAACCATAATTATTGTCGTGTTGGCAGTATGTCGCTCTTGAACATGGCACTTCTCTACTTTCGTGTCGGGGTGAGGATATCTCATCTCATTTTTCACTTGCTTCCGTGGGTTTGGGTAATCCTATTTGACCTCTCATCTACTCATTTCCTCGTCATCATGACCTCTGATCCATCGATGTCAAATACTGCCAATTCCACTGTCGTGCCGCCAATATGTTCAAGAGAAGTTGACCTCTCAAAAGAAACAACCTCCCTCTGATATTTCACACAAAACATATTGTCTCTTTCCATCTCATGTCGATGATGTGGGAAACATTATGGCCCACCTTCGATGAGGATCACTTCCTGTCGACTTCAGCTCATTATCCAAGAAAGTGACCTAGAGACTCCCTTCCGGTACCTTGGAGCCTGCATGCCTCAATGGCAAGTTCTTCATGTTCGACACGAGGTTTTCATCATCGGCCTCCGATCGGATGACTCTATGGGTGTTCGACACTGGCTCATTTATTTGCACGCCGTGGATTGTACCTATAGTACCTTGAGGACCATCGTCATTATTGATGGCCCCTCTCGCGTCTGTTAACATATTTCATCATTGGTTGGTAATCAGACGATGTTCAAGCATGTTCGACTTCGACTCCTCTATTCACATGTTTGGACTTGTACTTTGTTCGGAATTGGATGGAGCGCAAGACCCTAGTTCTAGTCTGTTGCGGACCAGGTTGCGATTTTGTGGATCATTATTACATGACTCGTTGATGGATGGTTGCGCTCATACCTGAGTCTTTTAGGATGGCTGCGACCATACCTCTTATCATCATGGTCTCTTCAGCTGGGTGGCTGCGTCCATACCACAGACCTTCTTCGTATGTCTTTTGGACGGCTGCGCCCATGCCTAGACTACATGTAATCGAAATATCAGTTGTATCTACATGCAGATTCTCGGCGGCAGCTATATGTGTTCTTGTAAAGCATTTCACCCCTCTCTCTCTTGGGCCTCATGCTTTAGGAGGCATCTGTTACACAGTAATTTGTCACCATTGGTCACCATCCCTGTTACCCCTGTTTTCGTACATTGGAGGATACATTCCGGGACCTGTGAGCAGTGACATAGCCTAAAAACACTTGCATTATGTTCCCCTGAGTATGTACTTCATGTTCCCTGAAGACACTTTCTGCAAATTATCCCTGAAAAGTGCCCTTTTTCCATTGGCGCAGGTACACAGTGTCTTATCCGCGCCAATCACTGAGATCCTCAAAAAAGGGCGCACCCATTGGCGCTCTGTCCTAGAACAACACTCGCGCCAACTAAGTTTGGTAATGATTTTTGGCAAACGCGCACCCATATGTTTTTTCCTTTCAGATCATGAAGTCTTTTGAAGGAAAAAATCCATCTGATAGAGGTTGAGAGTCATCATCTATCCTTGACATCTATCCTTAGTAGCTTTTCGGAGATAATGTCGATCCACAATGGGTGTCCTGGTGCATTGAATCTTCCTCCCTTCTCCATTTATAAAAGTCTGTCCTCATGCATCAGACAAGCTAGTTCTAGAGTTCTGGAGTTCTGGAGTAATGCTAGTTGTGATTATGCTTGTCTGGAGTGATAGTAAGAGTCTTGAAGCATAGGGAGGTTATGCTGCTGGAATCCTAAGAGAGAGAAGGTCTATTGTAAGGCATACATAGCTGCTCGCCCAACCAGAGAATAGGTTCAACGTCAGAACCTTGGTTGTATCTTTCTCTGCCTATTATTCATTAATAAACGACTGCTATTATGGTTCCAATATCATTGCCTATTATGATGTTTGATTTATTTCCTTTCTGACTGAAATATAGTTGTACTTTGGTGGATTTTATGCTTGTAGTTGTCTCGGTCTTTGCATGTGCAGGTGTCCGTTTGCGAGGATCGCTAGGATTGTGACTTGCTGAAGCAAGGGAGCTGGAGGGTCAACTCTACTTCGACATTTGTGTTGGATTCCAGGTTGGTCTTCGTAATCCACCTTTTAGTATACAACTAGGAACTTGCATAGCAGCGTGAATTGATTGTTGCTAGACCCATTTTGGGCTAGTGGGATCGCCTCTGTCCGCAGAGGGGATTTACCTGTTTAACAGTACTCTTCATCCATGGCAGCCTTCCAAAGTGGGTTTCCAGCAACCTCAGAGTGTGACTGTGGATATGAACCAAGTTTCATATAGCAATGTATGGGAAGCAATGGTTCAGTGGTAGCCAGAGCTTGAGGAGCCCCAAAAAACTGTGATCTAGTCATTCTCTCATCCGTAGGATCACCAACTAGTTCACCTGCATCTTGCAGGGTTTTCTCTACCCAAGTTGGCAGTTGAGTTGGAGCAGCCATGACCTACTCATCATCCTCTGAATAAGACCCATGAAGCTTCTTTGATGGCTTCTCTAAAGTGCTCGAAGAATTTTTTGACTCCTCCTCATTAGTGGGAACAAGTGGTTCCTCGGCAGGGTCTGCTGAAAAATCATGCAGTGATTCTTCTTCAAACTTCACACTTGGAGCTACAAGGAAATTTTCAGTGTGAGAGTCCAACAATCTATATCCTTTGAAACTGTCATGATATCCAACAAAGATACATTCAACACTTTGAGGCTCCAAAGCCTTCCTGTTATCCATCGGAATATGAGCCCATGCTCGTGAACCAAAAATGTGAAAGTGTGACACTTTCGGTTTCTTACCGGTCCAACACTCAAATGGAGTGGTGCCTTTGAGTGCTTTGTGAGGAATGTGATTCTAAATGTATGTTGCACGATTAATAGCTCCAACCCACAGCTTAGGATTTAATGATTTGGACTCTAGCATATAAGTGGCCATCTCTTTTAACGACCAAATTTTCCTCTCCACTACACCATTCTGCTATGGTGTATATGGTACTGTGTGTTGTAGCTGTATACCTGCATCAATACAAAGTTGCTGCACATCTTTGTTGACATAATCCCCCCCATTATTAGTATAGAGTATCTTAATCTTACACTCAGACTCATTCTCAGCAAGTGATTTAAATTCTATAAGGCATTCAAATACTTCCGATTTTAATTTCAGAAAAAAATACCCATGTAAAGTGAGAGAAATAATCTATGAAGGTGAGTACATATCGAGACTTACTGATTGAAGGTTATGGGAATGGGCCCGTGATGTCACTATGAATCAGCCCAAGAGGTGAAGTAGCTCTCTGTGCCTTCCCTTTATCATAATTTTGTTCTGGATGCTTGCCAATAATGCATCCTTGACATACACCTCTTGTGAATTTAATAGCTGGCAATCCTTCTACCATGTTTTCCTTGCTGAGTTGATGCAAGTACTTATAGTTTAGATGGCCAAATATTTCATGCCATAAACTACTGATATCATTAGATTGTGATAGAAATACAATGCTAATAGATTTAGGAACAAAGTGGGAGAAGAAATACAAATGAGAACCACGATCTGAAAATCCATGTGCAAGCTGTGAGCTCGTGGAAATGTCGGTAATCACTGTGGAGTCCGGAGTGAACTCCACCTTACTTCTAGAGCTAGAATGAGTGATCTGATATATCAAGAGAATATTTACGGACAACGAGCGAACATGAAGAACATTTGTGAAGAAACCCCCTTCAAGGTCTACAATTCCTTCTCCCCACACCTTTGCGGGTGTGGCATCTCCCAAGTAAATTGGGGATTTGGTGCTTTCTTCGATGGAGGAAAATTCATCTTTTGATGCAGCCATATGGTTCGATGCACCTAAATCAAGGATCCAAGCTGATGGAATGGATGTGATAGCCATTAAATAATTACCATCTCGTGATCTCCCTCTCCCATCTCCCTCTCTGTTATCATCCTTCTTCTTTGCATTCTCGGGCACGATGAGATTGTGCTGCTGCAATTGCTTAGCCATCTCATCTATTGTTTTCCTCATGCAATTTTCTTTGGGATGAAAACCTTTGGAACAGTAGCTGCAAAGTGTTCTTTCCTTCTTCTTCTTACCCTTAGGCAAAGAAGAACTCTCTGAAGATTGTATGGGTCTCTCATTCTTCGATTCATTAAATTTACCCTTCCCTTTTTTCTTGTCTCTTCCACTGCTCTTTGGAGCATTAGTAGCTAGAAGTGCTTGGTTCTTTGAACGCTTGATGGCACCCATTTGGACTAACTTATCTTGATCTTGAGTCGATGCTGCAATGAATTCATTCAATGGAGGCATTTTCCATTTTTCCTCAGTCAATTCAGATGCTTGAAAAGATGATATAGATACAGAATATTTAGGGCCTAATTTCGAGAGAATCGAAAGGATGAGTTGATCTTCCTCTTTTTTGACTCCACATGCATCAAGTTCAATGAGGAAGGATTTAAACTTGGTGAAGTATTCTTTCAGGTTGCTGAAATGAGTTGGACTGAGGGATATGAGTTCATTCTCTAGTTGATGCACTCTCATTTTATCCTGCTTGCCAAATAGTCCTTCTAATGTGGTCCAGACCGCATCGAGAATAGTGGCTCCGCTGACATGAAAGAGGAGTTATCTGGAAATTGATAGGCATATAAGTCCAATTTCTTCATGTAATTTATTGAAATAATTTATCTTCTCCGCTGCAGAATTCAATTCAGTCTCCATTCCCATTGTTACCCTATAAATCCCTTTGCTTTGGAGGAGCAGAGTGATCTCTGTCTTCCATTCGAAGTAATTGAAACGATTTAGAACAAGTTTTGTGGGATAAGAGAGATGATCCATTTCTTCTTGCTGCACCTCCTGATGATCTATACCTACAAATAAAACCATTTACAATCCACTAGATTCGAACTAGCTCTGATACCATGTAGAATTCCTGCAAAAACTCTGATAGATCTAGAATTCTAATTAAATTAAACAAAGTAATTTGCTGATATTCAAGAGAGGAGAGAAATAATTTGCTCCATAAAATAAATGTATTAAATTAATTAACAATAGTAATACATGAGCAACCAAACCTATAATCCCAAGGGAGGTGGTTATCTAGAAATTGTTGAATCTAGAAAACTAGGAAAAAGCTAGTAAAAAACTAGAAAAGGCTAAGAAAAGCTAAGTGAGGACTAAAATAGCAACAATGACTCAAGATAACCTATGCCAACTATCAGCCACGAGGAAAGCATGAGGAGGGGCACATTTCCCAAGGAAGGCAACTTTAAAACATGCTAAAATGGTTCAGGGGACCAAATCCCTTGATTTAAGGGGGAATCTTCATGTGGGGCACCAATCCTCAAATAATTCAAGTGGATGAGGTGTGGTTAGGTGTGAACATGCAATTAGATGTCTAAATGGTTCAAGAAAGTGGTTGGACCAATATTTTCATAATATTAAGCCTTTAAAGGCAAAAAGCAAGGGAAATTTGCTCCACCGAGCTAGTTTACCAAAAACCAAGTGTGAACATGATTTTTAGTGCATGTGGCTAAGTCAAGGATACTTAGGCTAAAAAATAAATGTAGATGTTATGATTATATTCCAACAATATCAACGGCAGAAGGATCAAAACAAGGACATTCCAGTCACAGGGGGAGAAAAGATGGTAGAAGACAAGATGCAGGAGGATGCAATGGAAATAGTGGGAATGAAGGTTGAGGAGAGAATAGGCAGAGTGCAAGAGCATCAGGAGGAGTTAGTTCGGACAGAGAAAAAGGAGGGAGATGGATTGGTTTCAGCTCTTCAACAGGAGGGTAGGGATTTGGAACCTATCTCCTCTTCAAATACATCCTTGTTTTCTTTTCTCAATTCAATGTCAAAGCTTGGTCCTTCCACACTAATGAATTAAGAAAATCTACATGTTAATAATGTTAATGATACATTGGAAAGTATAATGTTCTTTCCTCTTACTTCAAGGTGTGTGGCTTGCACACATACCTCATCTAAGTTGCTTGGATTGAACATAAGGATAGTATGTTTTAAGTAGGAATGTAAACCCCCAATATATTTCAACAGTTTATCTTGGGAATTCAAATTTATTCCTAACAACAAAGCCCTCTTTCTAAACTCCTGGATATAGTCTTGAACTATTTGGCCCTTGAGCTGCCTAAAATTTTTCCAACTCATAATGGCTTTTTTCATATAGGCTAAAGGATAAAAATGTCTTTTAATTGTAGAAACAAATTCAATCCAAGAAATGGATATATTACCATGAATTCACATTTCCTCTTGAGTCTTTTCTTCCCACCAGACTAATGCTGCTCCTTCTAGCCTTAGTGAAGCCAACTGGATCTTTATGTAATCTTCTTGAAGGCTTTAAATTCTGCAATAAACTTCCAATTGTCGAATCAAATTGTCTAACCTTTATGCATTCACCTCACCATTGTACACGGGAAGTTGAAACTTAATGTCAAATTTGAGTAAGGAAGTTTTTTCCTTTGGGGATTTTGAATGAGTATGAACAATTTTTGTGGTGGAAGTGGAAGATGAAGTTGTTTGAGATGTTGAGGATGATGAAGATAATGAGGAATATGAAGATGGTGGAGATGGAGGACGATTTCCTCCATTACTCTTTGAATCCTTCTTTTCATCTTTTTTGTCTCTTGAGCTTCCCTCTCCATGTGGAGGTTTAGAACTCTCTCCATCCATTCTAGTATTCCTCTCTTCGTAGAGGACTTTAACCATGTCATTTAAGTCATAAAAAGCTTTCTTGAATGCTTCCTCTTCTAAAATACCTTCAGTATCTCTTTCTCCAGACATGATGGCTTTGGATTCAAGGTCAGCTTCTGGTACTGCTTGTACCTCCTCAATCTCAATTGAAGGTAAAACTTGAGGTGCTTCAAGTGTAGCTAGAATTGGAACTTTTGGTGGAGATTGTGGCCTTGCGGCTCTCCTTCTTCTGGTCATTACCTTAGGAGTTTCTACCAATAATTTCCCTTCTTCTCTTTTCAACTTTAACCTTGTAAGCATCACAAATTTGCAACCATTAAAACCCTACTTGCACAAAACTCAAGCAATCAAGAAAATAACCTTTACTGTGATACCGACTTGATCTGTTGTTGAATGTTAGTTTTGTTTTGCTAATTTCAACTTCATATTTATAAACAAATGTTCTCAATTACTTTACGTGCATAGATTTCCTTATGGCATTTGTCAATGAAAATAGGTAAATTTGTCAAGTTTTAATTTAAGTTCATGAGAAAAATAGCATGAAAAAGAAGTGTTGAATAGCAGCAATTAAAAGTACGTCAAACCATCAAAATGAACACTTAACAAAATGTTTTGATGAAGAAGTTCACCCCTCCTGGGCTACATCTCCTTGGTCCAGCTTCCATGGATTGGGCCTCTGTATTAGCTCAATAATGAAATATTTGTTATTTACAATGCTATTTCTCTTTAAACATGCTTTAATGTGTTAAGAAAATCCAAACTAGCTAGGAACACATTTTCCTAATCTCAATTTGGTCGAATTTTTCTCCAATTTGACCAAAATTGTTTTCCCTAGTAAACCTCCTCTAAAATTGGAGGAACTCTAGTTAGTCCTGCTAATTTTGGAGGAATCTCTGAATTTGGTTGCTCTGCTGAATATGCCACCATTCTAACTGCAGTTTAATTAATTGTTTAACTGTGAATTAGTTAGCGTTAATCCATATTTAACGCAAATACTGTGCAGTTAGGATAAGTCATTGACCTGGCGTTTGAGTGGAGGCAGATACATGTCACGGTTATAGTTTGTGTTGGACATTGGTCTGGCGGTTTCGGAGAACCGTTAGCTAGTGGTTAATGGAGTGTTCACATGGGAGGGGTGGCCCTCCTAACTCCCAAATTGTTGGCAGTTACAAAACAAATATATGTTGAAATTGTTATGTTGTAAGAATCACTAGCATGGCTCAACGGTAATACTTGGAGTTTGTTGGGGTGAGGTCACAGGTTTGACCCCGCCGACCTGCCCATTATTTTTCCATACTTCACGTTGATAGCTAGCCTTTAGGGAGGGACACATGGCAGCCTCCGACCTTGCCACTTGTCCTCTCCTCATTATTCCACCTTCGACGAATCAAAACATGCCACATCACCATCCAAAAACCAACCACAATATAACACTTGGCAAAACCTAATAGGAAGTTGACCAAACTTTGACCTTGCCATGTCAGTAGTACGAACTACTAACTGTGCAGTGATTGTACATTTTTTGCAAAATTTCTTCTGTTTGGCAAAGTTGACAGAACTCATTATCTTCCTCATAAAACTCGATTTTTAGTGAAACAAGTTGTGTTGGGATTGTTTTTTCGAGACGGTCGCATTTGTTCATGTTTCGAGTGATTATGAGAACTTTGATTTTTGAGCTAAATATTGAGCCCCTTATCAGGAAGACTCTGAACAATGCTCGGAAGATGTCAGAGGCATGGAGGGGAGAAATCTGTGAACAACAAGGGTTTTTTTTTTACCCTTCCAAAACAACTGACCAGGAGGGTTTTATAGGGGCATAAGGCTTTTTAGAAGTAAGAGAGCCACCATCTCAGGTGGGCAAGGAAGCTCATGCAAGAGAAGGAGGTTTAAACAACCTTAGAAATAGTTGGCTAGAGGGGCGTTCTGAGCCACTCCAGGAATCACCTACCAATTTGGAGGAGAACACACTAGGTTTGGGTAAGGCGGGCAACACAAGAAGACATGGGAGAAGCGGAAGAAAAATAAGTTAATAAAGAAGAAAGAGATAACTGCAAATTTGGTTCTAGGAATCGATCTACAGATTGACGAAGTTATGGAGGTAGCGAAATTAACCTTGGTTGGTAGGGAAAAGGGGAAAAGGTATATGATAAATTATATTTAGGAATGGATAGTTAAAATTTGGCAGGAGGTGCCAGAAAAAAACCATTGAGGTTTCAACCCTAGCTAAGGGTTAGTTCATGATCAAATTTTCTAGGAAGGAAGCATTGGAATGGGTGCTGGAAAGAAACTGGAGTTTTAGGAAAAACCCAATACTATTCAAAAGGTGGAACCCTTTATTTGACGCTCAAAGAGAGAATGTGGATGAAATCCCAATATGGGTAAGACTTCCCAACCTTCCTCCTTTTCTCTAGGTCGATTTTGTGTTATGGACAATCGATAATAACCTGGGATGCTTTTTGGAAGCTGATATGGTGTTTGTGCACACCGGTGAAAAAGGACCGGCCATAATTTTAGTAAGTCTAAATCCCAAGGAAGGGTTGGAAAAGGAAATCAATCTCAAATACAGGGATTTCTCTTATACACATATGATTGATTACGAACAATTTCCTTTTCGCTTCCATAGATGTCATAAATATGGACACTTTGCAAGAGAATTCCCTCTGGGGTTTAGACAAATAAGAAGGCAGAAAAAAGAGTTGGCTTCAAAAGAATATCAAGGGGAGAAGGATTATAACAAGGACATCCTGGTCATAGGGGGAGAAAAGATGGAAGAAGACAAGATGTAGGAGGATTCAGTGGAAATAGTGGGAATGCAGGTTGAGGAGAGAATAGGCAGAGTGCAAGAGCATCAAGAGGAGTCAGTTCGGATAGAGACAAAGGAGGGAGATGGATTGGTTTCAGTTCTTCAGCAGGAGGTTATGACTTTGGAACCTATCCCCTCTTTTAAATACATCCTTGTTGTATTTTCTCAATTCAATGTAAAATCTTGGTCCTTCCAGGCTAATGAATTCAGAAAATATACACGTTAATAATGTTAATGATACATTCAACAGTATAATTACTTCCATTCCTGATATTTTTCTAAATCGAAGTCCTAGGTCTAGTGTTAAGCCCTCTAGTATGCCATGCGCCTTTTCAGTGAAGCCCCATTACAATCTCAGACCTCGTGAAAATAAAATTATTACTTAGGAGGCGGTGGAGGTGCTAGGGTTACATCCTATACCATTTGGACCTCGTAAATCCAGAGGAAGAAAGACTAACATTTCAAAGGCTCGACTAAGAGAAAAGATCGACATGGCCGACGGGAAACAACTCTCCATTTCAAGGGTGCTTAGAGTAGCACAGAACCCATCCATTGTTTCCAAATGATTATATTGTCCTTCAACTATAGAGGGTTAGCTAGTACGCCTAAAAAACTAGCCTTGAAGGCTCTTATAAATTTCTATAATCCAAATGTGCTTTTTCTATAAGAAACCCTGGGATCAGGTGAGGAGGTTAGTAAATATTTACACAAAATATTTCCTGGATGGACTTTCCAGTCTCTAGATGCCAAAGGCAGATCTGAGGGGTTGGCTACAAGAGTGAAAGAGGGAAGGCTGAAGGTACTTTCCACTTGGGGAGTTGATCAAGCTCTAGGTGTAGAGGTGTACTCTTTGGAGCTTTGCACCAATATCTTAACCCTAAACATCTATGGGCCCTATCAGGATAGATCGATATATTAGAACAATTTTTTTTCAAATTCGTCTATGGAGAATCTGAATTTGGGATAGGGGTGGACTTGAACTTCTCTATGGGCCTCTCAGAAACTTGGGTACCATTAACACATTTCGACCCACTAACTAATTTCCTCTTGAACAAGATTAGTTCTAGAAAACAAATGGACATCAACCTGATCAAGTCCAGGCCTACGTGGAGGAATAAGAGAATAGGGGAAGCCAGGGTGGAAAATAGGTTGGATTGTTTCCTCCTTAGAGAGGAAGTGGTGACCAAGAACCATGCTTTTAGACACTGTGTGGGAGAAGGAGAAGACTCAAACCATCTTCCCATCTTGCTAGTAATGAAAGGCCCAAAAAAAAATCCAGCTTCCCCCTTTAAATTCAATCCATCCTAGATTAAGGAGGAATCTTATAACAATTTGTTTAAAACTACTTGGAGGTCAGAAGAGACAGGGGCAAAGATTTTATTTTCATGGAAAACCTGAAGCGATTGAAGAAGGCAACTATTGAATGGGCCAGAGTAAAGAAAGACAAAGATTAAGAATAACTAAAGCAAATAGGAGTGGAATTAGACCTGCTAGAAAGCCCGGAAGAGGATGGATATGAGACGAAATGGAAGAGGGATAGGATCAAACAGCTAGAGTCCAACCGAAGCAGTATCTTAGCAATTAGAGCAGAATAGTGGCGACTTAAAAGCAAAGCCATTTGGTCGGCAGCAGGGGATGAAAATTCAATTTTTTTTCAAAATTATGCGAAAGGTCAGAAAAACATAAATACAATTTGGTCTTTAAAATCGGAGGAAGGATCCCAGGCCAATTCCTTTGGGAAATTGTCCCTTCTGGGAAGGAACCATTTTTAAAAACTTTTCAAAGCCCCTACAGAAGTGTCAATCGTTGAGGTGGTCAAGACAACCCAAAATTTCCCAAGGTACTTGGAGGATGATGATAATGAAACCATCATGGGTGAAGTGAAAAAAGGGGAAGTTGAAGGACTTTTAAGTTCAATGCAAAAGGATAAGAGCCCATGTACGAACGGGTGGATTGTGGAGTTTTTTCAACATTTTTTTGAATCATTGGGGAATGAACTAACGGAGGTCTTAGAAGAATCTACGTTGAAAGGGTCGATCTTTGAACCTTTCAATGCCAACTTTATTGCCCTAATTCTGAAAAAGGAGGACCCGTCGTCCTTTGAGGACTTAAGACTGATATCTCTTTGTAATTTCATTTACAAAATAATAGCAAATGTAATTGCAATCAGATTGAAACATATCCTCTCAAGGAATATATCAAAAGAGAAATTTGGTTTCCTGGATGGAAGGAAGATTCATGAAGCAGTGGGTGTGGCACAGGAAACCATTCATAGAATAAAGAAAAGCATGGGAAAAGGCATTATTGTTAAAATACACCTATCAAAATCATACGATCATATTAGTTGGTTGTACATTCGAATGCTAATGACTCATTTGGGGTTCAACATAGGGTTCATAAAATGGGTCATGGGATGTATGACAAATATTAGGTTTACCATCTCGATCAATGGGGCGGCCAAATATTTCTTTCAGAGCTAGAGGGGACTTTGGCAAGGATGCCTTATCTCTCCACTAATCTTCCTCGTCGCAGCAGAGGGGCTCAATCAAATGATCCTTGAAGCAACGAGAAGAGGGGATATAAAGGGCATTGAAGTGGCTGTAAACCTACATATATCCCATCTGTTGTTTGTGGACGACATCCTTCTCTTCAGTGACAGTAGAAGGAGTGAAACTAGGCACATAAAATCTATCCTAAAGTTGTTTCTCAAAGCCATGGGAATGTGTATCAACAAAGAAAAATCCTTCCTGATACTAGAAGGTTTCACAAGGGCAGACATTAATGGGATAACAAAGGACCTTCCTTTTGAGGAAAAGAAGATGGTTGACAGTTTCAAATACCTGGGGTTCCATTTAAAGCCTGACTCATATAGGAAACAGGCTTGGTTCTAGTTGGTGGCTAAAATTGAGAACATGATTAAACATTGGAGTTACGAATGGTTATCAAGAGCAGGAAGGCTAGTTTTGATCAAATCTATCATCATGGAAATCCCTGTCTATTAGTTGGTACTAACATGGGTTCCCAAAGGAATTCTTGCAAGAGTAAGAAAAGAATGCAGTAGAATTTTGTTGGCTAGATCAAAAGAGGATTATGTCCTCCCTTGGGTGGCATGGGAGAAAGTGGCAAGACCGAAGGATTGGGGAGGGTGGGGTATAAAAGACCTCATGGATTTTGGCCCATCTCTAGCAACAAAATTGGGATAGAGGCTGTTAATGAAGGAAAATATGTGGATGTTGGTGGTAAAAGGAAAATAGATTCATCCAATTCCAATGGATGAGTGGATCAGAAAGCTGGATAAGAAAAATTAGCAAGCATCCGTGGTTTGGAAGGAAACTCTAGACTCAATCAAGATCATTGAGCAAGGTATCCCCTGGCAAGTGGGCAACGTAGATAAAGTAAGAGTGGGGTAGGATCCATGGGTGGGCTATAACGAAGGGCTTTCCCTCTCTCCGAGCATCATCAACTACTTGAAATCAAGAGGGGTTTTTAATTTCAGTTAGATAGAGAAGGTTGGCCACTCAACAATCTAGAACCAAGCATGGTTATCCGAAAGAGATTTAAACCTTAACCCCCAATGGGAGGAGGAATGGAATCATTTTACCAAGGAACTTCAGAGAACGATGTTCACCTCAGAAATAGATCGGACACTCTATGATGGGTTCACGCTCCCACTGGTAGTTACTCCCCAAAGTATCGTTATAACTATCTTATGTCTAAGAAGGGATGGGAAAATTCAGAGTGGTGGGAAAAACCTATCTGGAAACAAAAATCTCTAGCCAAAGCAAGATTTTTTTTCTAGTGTATACTAAGGAACAAGGTTCCAACATGGGACAATATTCAGAAGAGATTCAAGATGGGACCGGGTTGGTGCCCTTTGTGCAGGAAAGACGAAGAATCAACTCCACATTTATTTCTAAAGTGTCCTTTCAACAAAGTTGTATGGCTCGAGACTTTGATGTTGTTAAAGAAATCCCAGAGATGGAATAGAGAAAATATTAGGGAGGTGTGGAAAAAATGGTGGATGGACACCTTGGATGAAAATTTGAGAAATTTACTGTATGAATTTACAGGTTAAGTTCCTCAGACATAACACCAAAGGACACCACTCACAAACAGATCACAGATTAATACACTAGTATTTTTTACGTGGTTAAAACCCTCAAAGAGGGAAATAGTCCACGGCCTAAGCCAACGCGGCCACTTCAGGCAATTTATTAATAAAAGAATGAAAATTTATATAAGCTTCTCTTGTGAATAGTTAACCTACAAATGACCCTCCATGCTCTTTAAATAGAGATCATGGACCAATCGGGTGCTAAGCCACGGATCAAGTGTCGGTAATACCGAGGAGAGAATGAAACGTCAGATCACTACATATCGTGACCGTCGGATTGTAAGTTACAAAATGTACATAGTAAAGAAACACACTTTACCTAACTCTATACCTAACTCTATACTAGACCAAGTTGAACTTAACTATTTCCTATGTGTCGGAATATCCTAACATCCCCCCTTAAGACCAACTTGGGATAGGATTGAAGGATTTACAAATATGACACAATAGGAGAAGGAAGGAGGCACTAGAGCCTATCCCCCCTTAGTGACAACTTCCTGAACTCCAAGCATATATCGAAGTTTAGTGAACTTCGCCTCTGTGAGAGCCTTTGTGAAGATGTCTGCAACCTGATCATCTGTTGAACAATATTGCCATTCAAGAACATGGTCA
>APFE030067419.1:824761-839725 GCA_000404065.3 Pinus taeda | reverse complement strand
CCCCCAAAGGAACAATCATAATTTTCAATAAATAGGGTGAAAATTACATGTTGATGCATAAATATCCATTCCAAAAGGGTTGTTTATTATGGCGGCCATCTTGCAGAAACATTAGCCATAGCTACATGCCTATAAAAGCCTATTGCATATCAGTGTCTAAACTTGGAAGAATGATAAGTAAGTTGTTTATATATTACAACTATCCATTAAAAAATATATACAAATAGAGACAAGCCTACATCATTTCCAGTATCATCATTTTTGTTTACAAAATATCATATAATCATAACCATTAACCAAACAAAAAAGGGCCTCCCTTCATCCCAGAGAGGAAATTTTCAAGCTTGTGTCATATAATTTGTGCAAAAAAGATGATGTCCTTAGTCTTGTGCATTTGCCACATGCAGACCTTCTATGAATGGCCTATGGTAGAAATCATAATGTTCATTGCCAATGTGTTATGATATCTTCCGAGTGGCCACTACTTGTTGCGTGCCTGCCTTGGAAAGTTCATCAACAATGGAATTTCTCTCCTTGTAAATATGACAACAAGAGATATGATCAAAAATTATTTTTAATAGTAGAATTGCCTCCAGGATGGGACTGAGTGTGTGCATGTGGCACCTATATGCTTCATTAAACCAATTGATAACAATAAGAGAATCACCAAATATATGTAGTTGTATGTGCCCCTTTTCTATATCAAATAAAATCAAAAGCTTAAGTCTTAAGAGTTCTATGTAATTATTTGAGCCTCAAACCAAACCATTTTGAAGCTTGTATGAGTGATTTTCATTTAAGTATAGAATTTCTCCTCCCCATGCTCATCCCTAGCTTGGGAAGCACTGTCAAAATATGCCCAGGGGCGTGACTTATCCACTTGTTCAATTATTATCATTCGGGGCCTATGGCTGGAATCATCATCTAGAATGAGCTCATAAATAACCATATACTGAGCCACCACTTTGCGAGGGTTTGTTTCTTTCTCCTGCAATATGACTTTATTGTGAGCAAGCCAGATCCCCCAACTAATGATGAGTGGGAGTTTTCTAAGTTCTTTTGGATTTATTGAGTCCCACCAGGATTTCCATGCTTCCTTGCAATATATACCTTACCACAAAAAGATCAACATATAAGGAATTAAGAACAGAGTTCCAAATGCACTAGCATAAGGGAAAACCAAGAAAAGTTGATCAACTGATTCCTTGGCTGCTTTGCAGAGGGGGAACCAACTCAGACCTATGAAATTTCTCTTTTTTAATTTTTCACCAGGGGGGAGCTTATTTCTAAGATACACCATTGAAACAATCTAGATTTTGCAGGACATTTAAGCTTCCACAACATCTTCCACCACTAGGAAGGACCACCTAGTTCTTTATCTGCCATAATGAATAAGCATCTAGTTTTAGGTGTGTATTCCTCAAATGGAGAATGGGCCCACTACAAAATATATGCTCTGTCTTGCAAAATTTAGTAGTAGTACTAGTAGTAGTTTTTTACCGATAAATGGTCAATCGATAACTTTAAATCATTATTTTGGAAAAGACGTAAGATTTAATCACAACTACGACTATTCACCTCAATATCAGTGTATTCAAATTTTCCTGCCCCTTCAACCTTATAGGAATTACTTGCCACAATTTTCAACATGTTCAAATTTTTGCTATATGGGCTAAAATGTCTCGAGAGAATAGATGTTGGTGAAGAGGGGGGGGGGGGGAGGGAATTAAATCTCTAACTACTACTCGAGCTTTTGCCTTTGATGTTATCATTGTTTTTATTGTTAAAAGTGCTTTTTCATTTACATTTTTTTCTCATTTTATATTTTTAATATAAATTGTTAAAAAATAATAATAAAAATTTAAGTAATACTACTTTTGGATTTAAGACCAATTTTTTGTTTTTTATTTTCAAGGTAACACTCGTCAACCATAGCAATAAAATAAAAATTAGACAAATTTGAAAAATACTTTAAAAACAAATAATAATAAAAAATTAGACAAAATGGAAAAATGCTTAGAAGCCAACATTTCTCTCCATTTGTGTAAAGGGTCTCAAGATGTAATCTCACCTCTTCTCAGTTAGTATGTGTTGTAAATTTTGTTAAGCATACAAGCATAACAGTGTAGATTTTAAAGAAATTAAACTTCTTGATCTAATAGGCATTTAATGGATCATGTGTGTGAGTGCCAATTTTGTTGTAATTGTTGTGTCCACAATGTAGATTTGTTTATTTAAAAAAAAAAAAAAATTGTCCATACTTTCTAGATTAGAATATTTAAAATGTCAAAAAATCCTAAAAGATATGATAACATTAGTACAATTTGTGCTAATTTTAAAAATAATGAAAATCACCACTAAATAACCAAGTAAAGATGCTTGCAATAACATTGTTTTCCAAATTGAGAATAAAAATAAACAATAAATGTGACATCTAAAAAAACATTAGAACTTAATAATATTCTTCTTGAATTGATAACTTTGTTGTGTAATCTCTAATTTATCTACAGAATTTATATATAATCAAAATTAATTAAAGAAACTACCCCACACATATATATTCATATTCTTTGGGCCGGAGTATGGCCTAAAATTGCTTGCGCTTGGCTAAGAGCTTGTTTTCCACTGACATAAAGAAACAAATTAATGACCCAAAACCAAGATGCATCTGGCAGGAGTGAAAGTCTGCCCCTTACAGACCACCAGATTCCAAGTGGCCTGGTTTCCTTGAATAAGGGTGATCAGTCAGCCTGCATTCGCAAATAGTAGCTAGAGATAACTATCCTCACTACTGGTTTGAGAACTAAATTATGATAGTTTTTACCTCTAGAAAAATATATTAATCCTCTATCAACGAAATATGTATGGTTGTTACTTCCGACTTTTTTTTTATATATATCCGACTTTTATATATATTAAGGAAAAACAATATATATAGATTCGCTGAAAGGCGGTGCGACTGTGCCCATTGAAAAGAAAGCATATTGTAATCAAAACAATGAAATAATCTCATTATAGCTATTGCTTTCAGTTAGGAATCCTCTTTTATTTTATACACTACAGTGCCATGTTCTCGTTTTTCAAATAACTGAAAATCGCTTTACTTAGCCTTTTGCATATTTGTCTTTGCGTTGGAATCTGAATGAGTTTATACTTTACGTGGGTACCGCATGCCATTCAGCGGATTTCCTGCGTGTGTTTCTAGAGACAGCAGCCCATCCCACAGTGTTGACAGTCGCTTTTCATCATTCAAGTTTTCTTTTCTTTAAGCTTTTACACAGATGGTTGTGGATACAAAATTCCTACGGTGCAACTTTTATCAACATTGCGTGCTTGCCTTCATCATGTGTGTTCCCCACCTTCTAGAACATTATGGATGAAATAGATATCTCATGATACTTTTTTATTAATGATTCTCACGCACAGCGCAGGGTGTACAATAAACAATAAGATGAAGCATGTTATCAATTATAGCATATGGAAAGGGACATATGGAAAGGCTTTCAATTTTTTCGTAAGAATTTGGTAAAGAGAAATTAAACAATTAGAAATATTGGAGTGTTTGAATCTTTTTTATGGTGGAAATGGATTCAGCACCATCTAGAACTCTTAGAGTAGCTAAAATCTTAAGTTTGACAACTGAAACTCAGAGTTTCAAACATTTCTGCTTAATTTTGTCATAATCTTGCCAGAATTTTCATTATTTTCCAGGCTAATTTGTGGCTTTTTTAAACTAGGGGCTCATGGGGAAACAAAGATAGAAATGTCATAGATAGGAGTTTTTGTTTTTTTTATTGATGTCTAGTTAATGAAGTGCATCTATTATGCAGATTTTATGAGTTTTTATTCATGTATATCAGCGATGATGATTTTAGATTTCCTTGCACCTTGTAGTTGTTGTAAGAGATTATTTTGACAATTTTATATGAGAAATTAAAGACAAGAAGTGGCATGCTCCCATGACTGAGAAAATGGAAAATGAGAGTCAATGTATTGATGGAATATTTGCTAGTGAGAGCATAACAAGTGTTAACTTCAAAACATTAAAGAAGTGGTGTTCATGTGAGTATGACAAATCCTTCCATTGAGATATCATCCACTGGAAAAGGAGTATTTATTTCTACAGAGTGATACATGTTGTAGTGACTACAATAATGCACATAATATGTCAATGAATGATAACTAACACCGCATGGTCAAGATTGGGGAGGGGTTGGGCTAAAATGCTTATTATTGTTAGAAAAAGAATATTACATATTTATATTTGAACTCTTGATTTGATCTCCCTTCAGAGTTGTAATAATATATAACCTTCTTGAAAACTCATGTAGAGAAATCAACGTCATAAGTGATTTCTCCTTTGAAAAGTAGATATTATGGATGTCTTTACATTGATCCACACACTACCTATTTGTGACTATTAGATCATTTCTAGTCACATATAATCCTTGTCAAAACCAATATGTACCTCGCCTAAATTTACAAAAGTTAGATTTAATTATTATTAAATGTATATAACCCTAATTGATTTTTTATGATTCTCTTTGTCAAATAATACCAACATTTTGTCCCTCTATACTGTAAGATCAATTATACGTAAACATTTGGAATGATATGCACTAAGACAGCTACAAGGACGTTAGGATACAACCTACAAGTAGATATCGGTCCTATATCATTTGTTAGGTTATATACCATTGATAACTATTTCATCCACGAATCCTTAGAAAAATGAATATAGCCTTAAGTATAGTGTCAAATATTTGTTAAAACTTGCAATATGACATTGTTTTCAACTGACATTTGAGACATTTCAAAGGTTTCCATATAGTAGGTAAAAGTGTAGGTTATCCTTCCCCATGTAATTAAATGAATGGAAAGATGGGTTTATTTTTCCAAACATGTGGATCTACATACTTACAAAGGATCCATTTATGCCATTCCTCCACCAACCTACTTTGGATTTTGAAAGTGAGATATACATTTAACCCATAGATTTGAATTTCAATTTCCTACTAGTATTGACAAACATAAGTTCTCCTACTTGGAACAATGGAAATGTCTACATATTAATTTATGCAGTAGTTAATGCTTATCTCATCGAGTTTAAACAATGTTTAGTAGGATGTTCATAACTTTATTGCCTTGTAATCATACAAATATAAAGGGACAAACTTGTTGGAATCAAGATTATACTAAGAGGGGGGTGGGTGAATTAGTATAATACACCTTTTAACAATTTAAAGAATAATCAAGCATAATGAATTATCAATCAAGATATTCAAAGATTGAACATAGGATATATGTGGAAACTATCTAGGAGAAAACTACACAATTTCTTTTATTAATTGCATTTGTCAGCACCAACTTCAGTTACAATTACTTTTGTAGGCACCTACTTATGAGAGAAACCAAGCCCCCTTTTTTGGCAGGCAACAACCTATTGGTGAGACCAATCCCAATTGAATTTGCAAGCACCAACCAACAGGATACACTAATCCCCTATAATATTGATTTATATACTCTTATTTATTGGTTGCTTCAAATATCCTCTCAGATATGCTTCTCTTTCTCTGATTTAATTGTTATTTCTGCAATTTTTACAGCTTCCTAGACACTTTATCTCAACAATATGAACTGGACATTTAGTATTCAGTAATATCTTATATACACTCAATTTTTTGATTTGATCTTTCTCGTCAACTCTTCAGCATTCAGACATATTGCCACACAGTCATATTGTCAATCTATCTTCACACTTTGTTGTCACATTTTCAATCAATATTTACATTCTACTATTGTAGATTCATAATGTGAATATTCCATCACACTTTGTTGTCACACTGTCAATCAACCTTTACATTCTACTAGCATACATTCATATTGTCAATCTTCCTTCACACTTTGCTATTATACAATTTTTCACACATTTGTTGCCCATCTCACATTTTTCTTATTGTTTATATTTATTATATTATATATATATTATATATATATATATATATATATATATATTATATATATATATATATATGGTTTACTTTAGGATGTGTGTGTGTGTTTCTTTGTCTCTCTACTCATTGTTTAGATCCATGGTATTGACACAGATGCCATAAAGTCACCTAAAAGTTGACAATGATAAACTAGGCTTTCCACACCAATGTTTGTGCAATGAGTCTAACTAGAAAACAGATATCTCAATACCTCATTTAAAGTTGGTCCTGGAACAACAGTCATCCAACAATGTAGTAGTGACTTTGTGGGAGAAAACATGTGTTTCCTTATGCTGAATAATGGGATAACAACAAGAGGGTGTGTTGTTGCAGGTTAGAGACCTTATCAAAGATATACATGATAAATAGTGACACTCTCTTGTGTTGGTATTATGATTATGACACTGAGAGAAGTGGTGATGTCAAAATGCACTGTTGTTGGGATCCCACTGGTCACTTGTACAAATTAACATGGAGTCTTT
The DNA here is from genome assembly GCA_000404065.3 of Pinus taeda. Taxonomy (NCBI): domain Eukaryota; kingdom Viridiplantae; phylum Streptophyta; class Pinopsida; order Pinales; family Pinaceae; genus Pinus; species Pinus taeda. Next base: position 833,250 of record APFE030067419.1, on the reverse strand, counting down.
CGACCTTTAAATAGGATACATTAGATACAAATACCATGAGAAAAGCCATGGGTTCTAATAAACATGGAGCTCAAGAACTACTAATAACTTGATCAAGTCAAGTTTACCTGAACCAACCTAACAATCCAACCCTTAAACTTGACTTGGGGAGATTCATCTGAAATTGGATTAGGTGATTTCTTCATCTTTTCCAAAATCAAATAAAACAATAATTAGGACCATGTCAACGCTTTGCAAGGTAAAAATTGGGTCTTGAAACAAACAAGTTTCTAGTATCTTTTCAAGTCATGAATTATTCTTCATATGTAACTTAACATAATGAGCATAACAACACATAATCCATGTAGGAATAATGAAGAGCAAGACAAAAGGATTGTTGATGGAGTTCACCCCTCCTGGGCTACATCTTTGGGCCTATCAACATGACTAGACCACTCATATATTCAGTATCAAATGAAGTACATACAAGTTTGCTACAGGTAAATATGTGGCTATTACCCCTACAAGGTAATGTTCTCCTACAAAGAACTCTCACAAACAACAACAACTCAAAGAATCTCCTACAAAGATGACATACTTCAACTGAAAAGAGCTAAAAGCAACATGTGAAACCTTCAATTCCACATTGAAGCACATAATCAAAACTTAATGTTAAGAGAATTTAAACTTGAGTTGAACCCTACTAGTTACATTTGTTGCAGTAGCCTTCTATAAGTGAGAATACCCCTACAAGGTCTTCTCCATGCCCAAATACCTCCCAGAACTGCTTCCAAACCCTGATTGATCCATACACCTTTAGTCACAACCTGCAAAAATACTCTGTAGATGTGCTCAAATCAGAAATTAGAGGTTACCAATGGATTTAGAACATCCAAAGACCCCTAGGTGCACTCTTTCTGAAATCAATTTGTATAAAAACTCAAAAATATATGAGCTTCCAACCTCTCCCATGAATTTCATTGTTAACCATCCTACAAATTCGACCTTCTGTCTATCAGTTCTACAAATCTTCTTTGAAAATCGCTAATGGAGTGAAAATTTTGCTACCCACTGGTGCATTATGTTGGATGATTAATTCAGCATCGGACCCTTAATCTGAAAAACACGACCACATTCGCCACATAGGGCCAAGGGTTGGGCCTTAATGCATGCCCCCACTGGCTATGCCCCTAAAACTCGGGGATGAGGTCACATAAGCTACCACAGGTCTGAGGGCTGGGTCAATAGCCCACCCTACCAGTTGGAGCCCCCAATCTACTGGCGCGCAGTCCTGTTGTCACATATGACCTTGGGGTTGTCCCCCTGCCGCAAGATCCTCCGCCTAACGTCCTCCAAACTGCGCATTGTGGTCATGTTAAGAGCCATATGGCCTGGGATGGGGCCATACCTTAGCACCCATCACAAATCTCCCTCAAGCCCCTTTAACCTTAGCGCATGGTCACGATGGCGGTGATATAACCCGGGGTTGGTCCCCAACTCCGCCCCCAACTGTTTACACTCTATGCTTCGTGGTATATGGTCCCGTGGGTTATAACTGGGGTACCAAAACCATGGGTTAGGGCTAAGCCTGCGCCCTTGGCTCCACCACCTGCGGTCCTATGGGCATGGGGTACCAGGGGCCAGGGCTTAACCCTAGACTCGTCCTGCAAACAACATTTCGCCAAACTTTAAATAGGTAATGGGCACCATAGTAGTTATGTACTACCACATGCCTTAGAAGTAAAGCATTGCACTATTGGATTGGAGGTTGTGTGTTTGACTCTCCCAGAGGCAGTTTGGTTGATAACCACCAAAATTTTAGTGCATTATTTGGAGGCCACGTGGTAACCATCCATTGGCCCACTTGGCTTCCATCCACTGGACCACGAAACCACAACCAACAACCAATAAGAGCTCAGCAGAATTCGACCAATGTGGTGAGGCCACTTGGAAACCCACCATTGGCCCTAAAATCACAGTCAAACTGCCCAGTCACACTACCTATTCAGCGTATGGATTGCACAGTCAATGTCCCTGCATCCAACTTGTAAAAAATTTCCCTATTTGGGAAATTAATTAGAATGCGGTATCTGAAGCATACAATATTGGTTTTGAGTGATTCAAGCTGTGTTGGATTCAGATCGGTGAGATTTTCGATTTGGCTCTAGTTTCAAGAAGTTTTGGGCTCTTTAATTTTTGAGCTTAAAATTGATCACTTAATCACACCTCCTCACTAGGAACTTTTGGACTCCCAAAGTTTACTTCCCAAGTCAATATTGTTAGTCCTTACAATCTCCTAGGTTGTAAAGGAAATCGACAAGGGTAACCTCAAACCACTTCAGCTTAGTAGCTATCCCTACTGAGCATGAGAGGGATCTCTCTAAGTTTCTTATTAGTGATATGACTTTAAAGCAAATGAATTTTAGGCTAGATATGTGTATTTGTTTGTTTGTTTGTGAAAATTTGTTTTTTTTAAGGATTTGTTGAACTTAGGGTTAAGTAGGTCTAGACTGTGGGAATGCAGGAGAAAACATAAGAAGGAGCTAGCTATCAGAAACCATGGTGTAATTTGAGTATTTTTTGTGTAGTATAGAGGATATAGTGTGGAAGAAACTAATGAGCATAAATAAACATGATTTCATTAGCTTAGGAAGACAAAACACATAATTATGAAAACTAGATAACAGAGCTTGAAAAACAAGAATTATGAGTATTTTATCACAAGGAATTCATATAAAGAAGATATATAATGTAGATAAAGATGTTTATACCATGAGAAAACAAAAATAATAAAGTACAAGCATAATGAACTCACTGGGCTAGATTTCCTTGAAAATAGTTGCAACTTGTATCTGTATTAGTTGAAAGATGATTACAATGCAAGCCTCCTTCACAAAAAGTTCAACCCTCTTCTCGTGAAGTGAAATGATACTTATAGACTCTCCTAGACTAGTTTCCCACCTTCAAGAGTCAAATTCCTAGGTGGAGGAACTAACTCCAAGCTTCTCTCAACCAACAGGTGAGAGTGAGAAGGTGAAACTCAAACACTTCATGAAGAGTTTATTTAGGATTTTGCTTCTTTTATGAGGCCTAATAAGCATAAAAAAAAACCTATGATGTACATTTATTCATGCCTACATCACCTAGCCTTGTAACTAGTGCCATTACATAGATAATCTTGACTTTGACCAAGTTAGACTAGAAACCAGAAATTTTACACAGTGAAAGTTTCCAAATAAAAACACAGATAGTACAGAAGCGTAACACCAAATTTGAGATGATTTTTAGGTGCCTTCCAGGGGTCAAAATGCAAATCTAAGAGAATGGTCAACTATCCCTTCAAGTATAGTTTCTATAATAGTTTTAATAACTGAATTTGGGGCACGGTAAGACCTTCAAAAATCCATTCTCCCAAGGTCGCTCTAGAAGTGCAGCGCCTGTCAAAAAATGGTCTAGAATGTTAGTTTTTTTGCCACCTTTTTGCATTTTTCTCCAAAAATAAGCCACCTCTGCAAATATGGGAAACTAATTTTTAGAGGATGTCAAGACCTTCCCAAAAATGTAGACCTTTCCTCAAATGGAGGCCTGAGGAAAAAGCACAGTGCCCTAGAGCAACTGAATTTTTTAACTTAGACCAAAATTTCTCAAAAAACTCAAAATGCTCAGAATTTGCTCAAAATTGGAGGGAAGGTGTAAAAATAGGTTTTTTATAGCTTAATGGATGCTTCAAAAAGCATCTCCAAGTTTCCCTCATCCTTTTGGCATTTTTTGGCCTCCTTGAGCTTGTTTTCAAGTTGTTTTACCTTGACATTGGCGATCATGTTTTGAGTTTGATAGTGATGCGCCATGTGTCTGAGCAATTGATTGTCTCTGTTTGCCTTCTTAAGGGGATTCTCCAAGTTTTAATTCACCCTATTAAGCCAATATTCCTTATCTTGATGAACCTCTAGGGAAATCCTTTCTTCTAGGTCAAGGTCCTCATTAAGCAAAATTTGTTCTTGTTCCTCTTGCAAAGCTTTCTTGAGGCCTCTTGTTCTTGGTCTTTTCCTTTTTCCTCTCACCTCTGATGCTTCAGGCTCGCTTGATGTCATGATCTCCTTACCTTTTCCGATTTGCTGCATTAACTTGGCTTTTTCCTTTTCTAGTATCAACTCCTTTGATTTGAGTTTACTGTTTTCCTGTTCAAGGAATGATAAAACAAACTTTTCCCTTTCCAAATTTATCGCCAACTCCTTGATTTGGCAGTCCTTGTCCCTGATTATCTGTCTCATGTTTGTGGTTTGATCCTCAGCCTCTAGATCAATTAGTTCAAACTCATGTTCCATTGTGTCTTTGTCCTTTGCTGCCAATTCCTGCTTTGTCGATGAAGAAGGCTTGGCCCCTTTCTCTTTGTGATAAGAAAACACAAGCCTCTGCCCTTTCTTATACACTTTGGTCACCTCAGGTTTAGGTAGTCAAGTCTTCTCCACTATTTTTCTAGATGACCCCATATCTGTTTGTTGTTTTGGTGCATTTGGAGGCTAAGATGATGTATTTTCCTCATGTCATTTCAAGGCTGCTTCCAGAAAGGCTTCCCAAGCCATACCTTTCTATGCCAGCTGGTGAAGGACAATGGTTTTGATGAAACTATGATGGAACAAGCTTGGGGAGTGCTCTTTGTCCTTTAATTGTATCTTTTTAGACATTTTTGAAATGCTCCTGAATAGGTAATTACACATGTTGAGTGGCTTTTGAGATGTGAAATGCATGAAGAGGTGAATATGATAGGCATACAACCTAGAGAATATACCTTCACAGGTAAAGAACCTCATGATAGTTTTCATTAAAGGGGCATATTTCTCTAGTAAATATCTAAAAGGCATGAGGTGAGTATGTGTATCTTTGTATGGCGTCTTTAAGAAGGGTTTGTAGTTTTCAAGATCTAGACTCATTCCTTTGAACCAATATTCACCATTTTCTGGTAAACCATTTGCTATTGAGATGGAGGCCACTGAGAAACTAAACTCAATACCAGTAATGATAGCATTCTTTCCTTTCAGTTGTGTTGCTACCCAATCTATTAGTTGCTCATAAAACCCTGCCTCACTTACCCTTTTGCAAAATTCCAAGCAATGGACATCCTCAAAGCACTGTTTGATGAAAGGATACGAGTTGATTGTGTTGCAGTCTGATGGTTCATATTTGAGGATCCTCCCTCCTTTGTGTTGTCTCTTTCTTTCTGGTGAAGATTATGCCTCCGTAATGACACAAATTCCTAGCAGCAGGAAGTGAAAATAAGATGTGAGGTGTGAATGGAAATGAAGTGATATGTAGGAGATTTTGATAAAATGATGGGAGGGGTCTTCAGAAAGGTGAGATGACTTTGAAAACTGATGAAAATGAGTGGAGAAATAGTGAAAATATGTTGTTGCTCGCAAGTGAAACCAAGAGGATTTATGATGAAATTTGCCCAAAAAAACCTCTAGGAATGAGCTAGGGTTTCACTTTTTAAGTGTTTAAACTTTGTTTTCAGGTGGATGAACTGATCAAAATGACTGATTAAACATGTATGTAGGTGTAGGACATCATTTTACATGTTTTGGAAATAAAAAATTATGAGGGCCATTTTCACCCTAACATTTCCCTTGTAAAAATTTTTACAAACCCTAACTTGAAGAATTATTGACATGAAATGAAATTGGGAAAGAAAAAGATAGAGGGTTGTTACAAATTCATTTGGGCATATCAGCCCCAACTTACAGGTCAATGTTATTAGGGTTCATCAACCCCTAATATAGTTGTTACATGCCCTAAAGAGGTTAGTCATCAAAATGCCTTACTCCTAAAGAAGTTCCATCACAGAAAGCATCCAAAAAGTACCCCTAAGGAGATCAACGTAGGAAGCCTTCTATCAGGCTACAATGCATTGCAGGAGCTACATTGATTGAGTGTTATGCATCTTACTTAGTCCCTCTTTAGCCTGCGATGAGCGAACTTGAGCGAATTTCCATGAGGGTTTGAAGATTCCTTATCCAATGGAAGCCTCTAGAAGTTTCTCAAGTGCCACTTGCCCTCTAAGTTCGCCCTTGGATGACAAAAGGAATTAGTAAACATCAGCCTCCTATCCCTCTTTCATGGAACTAATTTATAAAAATAGGAAGGCATTCATCATCATCATTGATGACACAAGCTCCTTCACTCATCTATAAATAGATCCCTCATCTAAGAGATTTGGGCTGAAAAATATTGAGTTGCAAGGAGATGCTGATGGTATGAGTTTGGGATTGAATGCAAGTATTGTGATATTGTTAGAATGTCTTGCTTTTCATGAGGTGAAGAAGGATTGAATTGGAAGGATGACGCTGGATCAAACTTGCATTGGTTGTAATCTTTCCTCTTATCAATAAAGTTTTCAAGATTTTTCCCTTTTGTTTTATGTTGAATGCATTCATGTGTATATAATACTTTCGATTCTATGTTATTTATGAACAATATCATTATGCTTTGAATGTTTTTTGTTTCTGTATGTTGTGCAGGTACTTCTCAAGCGATTTAAGTATGGGAAGGAGCAGTGAAATCGGTCAAGGGAGATAAGGAACAAGCGGAAGTTACAAGTAGGTTCTCTGTCCTTTATCTTATCTGTTGTTTATAGGAAAAATTAAGATTGCTTTGACTATTGTTTCTAGATCATCTACTAGATCTAGAGGGTTAGGCATTTGTAGAAACACTAAATATTCCCGAAACAAATTGGTGTCTCCACTGAGGATAGTTTTTCCCTTTTTTGTAGCTAAGTAACCTCTTATAACATTCCAATATACTGTACTTGCTATTGTTCATTGAATTCAATTCTAATCGATTGAAAATTGAATCAATTTTGAGCCAAAAACACCTTCAAAATTGCTCACTATAATAATCACACTATCCTTAACTGAGACCTGCGATGCATTACAGTTCCCGCATTGGTATAGAGTGATTCAGTGCACTATCTATCACCACATCCTGCGCTGATCTCTTGAAGATCAGTTTTTCCATCTAGGAACTGAAGGTTTTGTCAATTTTCATCTTTGATTAAATTGCTTGTTGAGTATGAATGATGTCCCATCTCCTTAGCCAGCCAACCCTACTTTGATTGGATTGATTAATGTTTCTTTAATGTTTTCTTTGTCATTACCAGTCTATAGTCAAAGTTAGAATTTAGTTGATCGGTTGTTTTGTCGATAGAAAGGTGTTGTAAAATCGCCATTTTCTTCAAAAAAATGAAGTGTCGTAAAGTCTTCCTTCATAAATAATCGATTGATTTATTTATGCATTTGATTTGTATTTTCATTTAAAGTGTCAAAAATCTTCATCTCAAAATCAAAAGTGTCGTATAGTCTTCATTTCCCTTTAAAATAAATTGTCGCAAATCGTCATTTTTTATGAAAAGAGTTATGAATCATTTCTACATTAGTTTTTCTTATTGCACCCTTCACATTAAGAGAAACTAAAAAGAAAAACATGCATTGTGCATTTTCAAGTTTGTAAATGCTTGAAAGGAATGGTTTAGGGAATTGCATTAGTTTGTGCTCTTTGTTGCCTGTTCAAAAAGTACTTGTATGCTCTATCCCTCATAGCTAGGATTTTCCTTGTTGAAATTAAATGGAAAGAGTGCTTCTCATTCTAGTTGCATTTTTAGGAATTTAAAAAAACATCACGTGGTGAACCTTAAAAGGCAAATTTTAAGCAATATCAACCTAAAATTTACATCAATTAATCTAATAATGCATTGGAACTTAATGAAAACATCTAGAGGTCTAGGCTAGAGACGTGTTCCGGCATCTTTAAACCTAGTGGTTGTCGTTTTCACTGAGGTTGGGTGATGTAGGTTTTAACTCCGTACAGAAATTACCTGCATACTAATTCTAAATCACAGGAAAAGTAAAAATGCGAGAGCATAACACATAAAACACATATACACAAAGATTTCCCACTGGATCCCAAAACCGGGACTACCAGCTTGATTTTTCATTATGTATATTTCAATGTTACAATACATATTTATACATGCTGAAGCATCCAATACCATGGACCGAAAACCATAGGTAGGTTCGCCCAACCTAATATGGGGTCCAAAAAAAAAATTTCCCGGGGGGCTACCCGCCCCCCTCAAACCCCCCGGACAGGGGGGGCTACTGCCCCCCCTATGAGCCCCCCGCTATGCAATCGACGCAACGAAGGGGGGACTCTGCCCCCCCTCTAACCCCCTAGTTCACTACGTGGGGTAGTCGTGGAAAGAATATAACAGAACCCAACAATCTCCCACTTGTTGTTTTCTTTCCACAGGGGGCTACAAGAGAGCTTAGTCATTTTTCCAGCCCTGAAATGCCCATTGTTTCTATACACCAAGAGAACTTCTCAGAGCTCGTAGATTTTGTCAATGCATCTACAATATTCTTCAAAGTGTCCACCTTTACCAGTAACACCTTTTTGTCTTCTATCATATCCCTCACAAAGTGATACTGAACATCAATGTGTTTTGTCTTTGAATGATA
>APFE030067419.1:806379-822003 GCA_000404065.3 Pinus taeda | reverse complement strand
TCAGCAATACTGAATCTGAGACACACAATTGTATTGTGCTCTTTGCCTTCCGATCCAACTTCTTCCATTCTTCATCGGTCACTCCCGTTGGTTTAGTACCCGGATCTACTGCGATACACTGATCTTTATCCACCAACAAATCCTCCATCTTGAGTTTCCACAACTCAAAACTCTGACCATTGAACTTCTCAATCTCTATCTTTTCGTTGCTCGCCATCTTCTTTCACCACCAGAATTGATCTCGCAGATCTCCCACTGAATAGGGTCTACCACAGGCCCGAGTGAAACCCCTTAGCAACAAAGGCGTCCCCTTGAAGCCAAAACAGCTCTAATACCAAACGTAGGTTTTAACCACGTACATAAATTACCTGCATACAAATTATAAATCAGAAGAAAAATAAAAATGCGAGAGCATAACACATAAAACACATATACACAGAGATTTCCCACTAGATCCCAAAACCGGGACTACCAGCTTTATTTTTCATTATGTATCTTTCAATGTTACAATACATATTTATACATGCCAAAGCATCCAATACCATGGACCGAAAACCATCGTGTCCAAAACCATGGACCGAAAACCAACAGGTGATTCCTCCTCTCTGATTCGATAAGTGCTAGTACGGACTTGCGCTCCCTATACTGTCAAGTATATGGTGGGAGACCCCAATAGGTTGAAATCCTTTATCCCTAGGAAGCCGAGTCTATCGCCTTACCCATCGCAATGCATCGAACACAGGATTCAAGAATATTGACTGCCGTACATAAAGTCCTTGGTCATTTCTCTTTCATTTATCACCAAGGTGTATATTGCAGTTTTGTGATTTGTCAGGTAAACCCTCTTGTCTAGAATCTCCAAGCAGTCACTTTCGTTCCTTTTTTACTCTTTAAAAGTAAAAGGATCATCTGAGCACTTTTCCTTTCAGGCTCATTAAACATCAAAAGCGACTATAGTCATCTTTTGATTTTTCTCGACTCTTTAAAAATTAAAAAGCAAAGTTGTGTTCCAGTGTCATAAAAATTAATTGGCTGTGGATAACATCCTCCATGCTCTCTCCTTAGTTGATCTTAGGTTGAAACATATGGCAACAAATCCGGAGTCAACCAATCAAGGAATTACTTTTGATGGAAATCCTAGTCCTTTTCCTCCATTTGGAAATATTGGTGCTCCATATATGGCTACATTGTCCCTTCCGGGATTTACCATTGGCTTGCCAGTATGGTTTTTTTCAACCTCCTTGGTTCAAAATGTCGTGATTTCTCTGCAATCGAGTACACCTCCAACTAGACAAGATCAACCTCCGATTGATCCTAAAGTTGACCCTTTGCCTTCTTCCTTGTTTGTTGCTTCCTCCCCTTCTTCCTCTTCGCCTAGTGAAATTATTGGTACTAGTAACCAGGTGGCTAAGAAGAAGAAGAAAGGGAAGAAGAAGAAGAAGAAGAAAATTGAACAAAGGGGCAACCAAGCAACCATTGCTTTGAATGCAACATTTGATGAGAAACCATCTGTCAAGCCTCACAAAGTTCGATATCCATGCAAACTTTGTGTGGGAGACCATCTTCTTCGAAATTGTCTTGATATTCCTCAGATCTTAGAAGAATGGTCCTCCTGTTCACATCATCATGTGTCATCAACCTCTCGAGATCATGTTGGTGACACACCATTAATTAGTGGTAGTAAAGATCATGGAAAGAAGGGAAAAGTTAAGTTTCCATGTAGGTTATGCGAAGGGAATCACCCCATTCACCTTTTTCCCTATCTGGATGAAGCCAAAAAGGTGTTGGATAGTCGTCCTGCTTCACCGCAGTGACTTCCATCTAGTTGCAGGAAGCCATCCCTAAATCCTTCACTAGTTGATGAATTGAATGACTCAAATCAACCGTCGGTCAAACCCACTCTCTCTGAAAGTGAATCCTATGAGTCTATACCCGACCCAAATCAACAGGTCGAGGTAACAGTTGACCCAAATTCACCTTCAGTAAATCGTACCTTTCCTGAAGAGAGTGAAAATGGTACCACTCAGGTTCTTTTCGTTTCTTCAGATTCAAATGAGCTTGGGTGCAATCCTCCTTTTCTATCAAGATAGGAGGAAAATCCTCCCATTCATGTAACTCAAGGGGTTAATTCTCCCGTTTCTACGGTACCCCCTCCAAGTAGTCTAGTCACTTCCTTTGATTGGAATCGACTAGCAGGATTCCATCTTCCTTCTGATGTGCCTTTCCAGATCATAGTACAGGTTTGTAATATGATTGTATCTAGCACAGGTTTGTAATATGATTGTAATATGATTGTATCTAGTACAGGTTTGTAATATGTATCCTTTCCTCAACTTCTTAGAAAGCTCTTGGTTCGCCACCGCTTGTGCCAGTTACCCAGAATCTGTTGGCTTTTAACAGAGCAACCAGTCGACCATTAGGGATCCTCCCTCGGTTACCCATTACTTTGGGAGGAAAAACCATTTATTTGAATGTGATGGTAATCACAGGACCTTTAGATTACAATTTACTTCTTGGGCACGAATGTATTTATGGCATGGGAGCTATTGTTTAAACACTCTTTCGAGTGATTTTTTTCCCGCATGAAGGCAAAATTGCCACAGTTGACCAGCTTTCATTTCCCAGTCCAAATATAGCTCCTAGTCAACCATCTTCCCTAAGTGGTCCTTTTGTACCCATGGTATCATCCCCGCCACAGGTTAATTATGTGGCAACTTGTTCCATACCTACATCAACTAATGATAAATTCAGTGATGTTTTACAACATGTACTGGGGGCATTGGAACCAAATCTCTCCTTCACGACCTCTTATGAGTTGTGATTAAAGGGTCCAAGGATAGTTTGTTGTCTTGTGTCAACCTCGTTAAAAAATGAAACAAGGTTCTATGAGGATAGTTCCTGGTTTTGTGTCGACCTCGTTAAAAAATGAAACAACGAAAATGAGGATAGTTCTTTTATTGTGTCAACCTCGTTAAAAAATGAAACAGGTTCCGAGGATAGTTCTTTTACTGTGTCAACCTTGTTAAAAAATGAAACAGGTCTTCAAGGATAGTTCGTTGTATTCTGTCAACCTTGTTAAAAAATGAAACAAGGGTCTATGAGGATAGTTCTTTTACTGTGTCAACCTCATTAAAAAATGAAACATCTCCTATGAGGACAGTTCGTGATCTTGTGTCAACCTCGTTAAAAAATGAAACCAAGGAATATGAGCATAGTTCCTTGTCTTGTTTCAAGCTCATTAAAAAATGAAACAAGGAATCTGAGCAAAGTTCCTTGTCTTGTGTCAAGCTCATTAAAAAATGAAATAAGGTCCCCTAAAGAAAAGTTTCAAGTCGAGTCTTTGATTAGATCTTGTAAAATCCCAGTCGAGTCTTTCACTTGATCTCATAAATGAACCTTCATTCCATCCACTTAATAGCCACAAGTCATCTACTTAGGTGAATGTAATGAAGCTTGGGGGCATGCACCTAGTGGTAAAGTTAAGTTTCCCTGTAGGTTATGTGAAGGGAATCACCCCATTCACCTTTGTCCCTATTTGGATGAAGCCAAAAAGGTGTTGGATAACCGTCCTGCTTCACCGCAGCAACTTCCATCTGGTTACAGAAGACTCTCCCTTTCATCATGCTGGGGGCATGTAAACTATTTCAAGCATAGTTTTTCGTTTTAAGCTTGTGTAAAAATAAAACTGAAACCAATCTAATGGTAAAGTTAAGTTTCCCTGTAGGTTATGTGAAGGGAATCACCCCATTCACCTTTGTCCCTCTTTGGACGAAGCCAAAAAGGTGTTGGATAACCATCCTGCTTCACCGCAATGACTTCCATCCGGTTACAGAAGACTCCCCCTTTCATCATGCTAGGGGCATGTAAACTATCTCAAGCATAGTTTTTCTTTTTAAGCTAGTGTAAAAATAAAACTGAATCCAAGCATAGTTTTTCTTTTCAAGCTTGTGTAAACATGAAAATCTATCCAAGCATAGTTCCCTATGGTTCAAGCTTGTGTAAAAATGAACCCATTTCTAGTTTAACCCTCGTGATTGCCATTTTATTAGCCTCTTTCGTCAGATGAGCCTTGGTTGTTTTCATCCCATCGCCACCATCCCTTTGGCCAATCATACGCTTTCACCTGGTTGTTTTACCCTTTTTGAGGAACAGTTGCAATGAGTGGTCTTATTAGCCAGCCTGTTCACATAAACCAACATGTTTTGAGAAGTTCCAACATCACCGAAACCAGTTTCTATCCTCGACACCACTCGTTCCTTAAAGTGGAGTCCTCTTTAAGCTCTTTTCAGACTCTCTAAACATGAAACGATTGCCGAGTGCTTGTTGTTTCTAGCTCATTAATGGATTAGAATCGATATCTACTCAGTATAGTTTTACCCCAGGTTTTCAGGCTGAGATAGATTAACTACGAAAAAGGTACTCGTTGATCAAACATGATCAATAGGTTCTCTCTTGTATTGTTTTATGCTTTTTCGGACTTCAGAGACAAATTTACGAAAAAGAACTTATGGAGTTTCCTTTTAGTCCCTTTTCACACTCTCTAAATGTGAAAAGGACCAAGTTATATTTGTTGTTAAACTCATTAAAAACATTAAATAGCGACAAACTTGTCCATCTAGACAAGATCGAGTTTCACCTTCACTAGACTCATTAAAACATCAAATAGCGATGGTTTGCCTGAAGGGTGAAGTATAGAACAAGCATATGTTATCCTCCTCAAGCTTGATAAAAATAAAGAGGTATTGGTCAGCAATGACTGGGGAAAATGGGAAAATTTGAGAAAATTTTATGGTGGTGAGTCCCTCTTGAACATGACACTTCCACTTCATCTCCGTGACTAGTTAGATTGGGTCATTCAGTTTGATGGTTATCACACCATTGGTCTATCACACCATCCATCACTTTTGTTTTGGGTCAACGCTACCAGTTCATCTCAATGTCACTGATATGTTCAAGAGAAGTCATCCAGTTAAAACTTCATCCACTGCAATATTGTTAACCTTCATTTTCATGACCGCCATTCCTGAACCTTGTGTCATCAGTCGATTCTCATTTCCAAAATCATTTACTTCATTTCGTGTCGTAGATGTGGGATACATCAAGGCCCTCCGACAACAATTCACTTCTTGTCGACATCAGCTCATTATCCAAGTTGACTTAGAAACACCTCTTCAGTACCTTGAGGCTTGCATACATCAATGGAAGGTTTCTCGCTTTCGGCAATAGGTTGAAATAAATGGTCTTCGACCAAAAGACTTTGTTTGGTGTTTGACATCAAATCATTTATTCACACCATGCGAAATGTACTACAGTACCTTGAGGGTCATTATCATTATCAGTGATTTCTCTCGTGTCTGTTAACAGCTTGCATCATTGGCTGGTAATTAGATGATGTCTCTCCATGTTCGACTTCAGATCATCTATTCACATGGTTAGACTTGTACTTGAGTGAATATTGAATGAGATTGAAGACCCAAGATCTAGTTTCATTCATCCGAGCTGTGATATATTTTTCAAGAGTACTATATCAAATGTACAAAGGCCTTACACAAATGGTCATCCTATCATGGATCACTAGTCTATATCTGTAGACGATTATCTGATCTATGTACATGTAATGAAAGTTTATAAGATGAGCATGGGAATGGCTCCCTCAGCTAATTTCATGAGAAAAAATCAAATTATCATGATGTTTTGTATTGTAATTGATGCAGGTCGCCTTCCGTTTCGAAACTTCCTATCCTCATGATAAAGCATTTCACCCAACATAGATATTTACGACCTCATGCTTTAGGGGGCAACTGTTACAGATTCATTTGGGCATATCAACCCAAACTTACAGGTCAATGTTATTAGGGCTCATCAACCCCTAATATAGTTATTACATGCCTTAAAGAGGTTAGTCATCAGAATTCCTTACTCCCAAAGAAGTTCCATCACAGAAAGCATCCAAAAAGTACCACTAAGGAGATCAGCACAGGAAGCCTTCTATGTTAGGCCCCTATACTACTAGTGTAACCCCTTATTGTTATTAGTACAACCTCCTTATTATATTGTTGTGCCCATTTAGTCCCCATATTGTTACTATTGTGCCCCATAGAAGCCCACTATTGTTATTATTGTGCCCTTACATTATTATTGTTATGTCGGCTCTGATTATATTATGACCCCTTAAACTCCTATATATAGAAAGGAGTTCTTGTCATTTGTATCATCCAATAATTCTTCATTTGTGTAATGTAAAGGAGGTTTCCCCCTCGAAGAGGCTGAATTATAAGGCCTTGATCTATCTTTTCTATCTTCTTGTGAGTTGGTTTCATAACATTTGGTATCAGAGCTATGTATTCTAGGGTTTTTCTACTCCAAACAGGTCATCATGAAATTTTCGTTGTAACTTTTTTTCTGCGATGTTTCAGACACTAAAAAAAAAACCGATTTGGGTTGAAATCTTTCTAAACCTCGGGTCAAAATTTCAAAGATGTTCATGCTATATTTGAGGAGATATGATCTGAGGAAGTTTTCCTTTTTGCAAACTCCCGAATTACATTCCAAATAGGTGACTTGGGGAAAATAGTCATAACTTTTGTTTTGAGCATCAGATTGAAATTTCATAAGAAGGTAAAGAAAGAGGACAGACTATAGTTTCCTGTGTATATTTTTCAGGTCCTAAGGTCAAAACAATGACACATGGAACTTCATAAAAGTTCGCTCTTCTAAAAAGGTATATAATTAGGTCAAGAAAAAGCAATATGAGGAAGTTTGATGGCAAGGATCCGGTAAATTGGATACTCTAGATGGAGCAATATTTTGATCTACATGGTGTACCACTATTACAAAATCTATGTATTGCATCTTCATATTTGGAACCAGATCAATTTTTATGGTATAAAGGGCTTTGTTCTCGTAAACAACTTGTTACATGGTCAATTTTCACAGAGGAGATGATAGCACATTATGAGGATACAAAGAGAAACACCTTCTTTAGAGCAACAACACAACAATTGGAAAGAGAAAAAGGGCTTTGTTACAAAGTGGAAAGTAAAATTATGGCAACAAGGAAGTCTTCCCCTCACAACTATAATAATGGAAGTGTTGTTTCTCCTAGCCTTCCACAACCTACAAGGGTTACACCACAACAATTGGAAGAAAAAATAAAAAAAAAAGGGCTTTGTTACAATTGTGATAGCAAATGAACTAAAGGTCATAAGTGTGCTGAGAAGAAATTATTTTACATAGAGTATGAAGAGGACGAAGAAAAGGATCAAGAAACATAAAAAGAAGAGGATATACGCCAAGACCCAACCCCAGAGAAAGAAGATATGAATCCAACCATATCTTGTAAAGCAATGGAAAGAATTACCACTCCTCAAACTCTCAAGATAGAAGGACATATCAAGAAAAAAAAGGTTCAAGAAGTGAAAGATCATATCAAGAAAGAAGAAATGAATCCAACCATATCTTGTAATACATTGGCCGGAATTACCACTCCTCAAACTATCCAGATAGAAGGACATATCAAGAAAGAAAACGTTCGAGAAGTGAAAGATTACATCAAGCCTCAAGAAATGAATCTGAACATATCTTGTAAAGAATTGGAAGAAATTACCACTCCTCAAACTCTCAAGATAGAAGGACATATCAAGGAGAAAAAGGTTCAAGTCGTGAAATATCACATAGATCATCGACAACAAGTTCTCCAACTTTTAAAGGATAACGCCACTTTGGTGCAAAATCGAATGAAAAAACGGGTAGATCAACATTGTAGTGGAAAATGTTTTGATGTAGGGGATTGGGTATTTGTACTGCTACATCTCAAGCAAGCTATTTATGAGAAGGAAATGTTGGCAATACTACATGCACTTAAGAAATGGCAACCTTACCAAATGGGAAGACACTTTAAGGTAAAAATGGATCATGATAGCCTTAAATACGTTTTAAAACAACTATTATCTTTATAAGAATAGAAAAAATGGGTCACAAATATGTTGGGTTATGACTTTGACATCATCTATAGAAAAGGGAAGAAAATTTTTGTTGCAAATGCACTCTCAAGAAAGGATGAGGATGTGGAAGCATTGTTTTGTGCTATTTCTATTATCCAACTAGATTGGATAAACGAAGCAAGGGATGAATGGAAGAAGGACGAAGAAGTATGATAACTCATTCAAAAGTTGTAGAAGATCCCAATTCAAACAATATTTCTAGAACTTGAAGAGGAAGGAAAAATCATATTGGAACCTGGAGTAGTCACAGAAACAATAGATCATTATGCTTTGATGGGTTTTTATTTCTATAAGTTGTGCAAGTACTTCTTAAGCGATTTAAGTACAGGAAGGAGTAGCGAAATCGGACAAGGGAGATAAGGAACAAGTGGAAGTTACAAGTCGGTTCTATGTCCTTTATCTTATCTGTTGCTTATAGGAAAATTAAGATTTCTTTGACTGTTGCTTCTAGATGAACTATTAGATATAGTGGGTTAGGCGTTCGTAGAAATACTAAATATTCCTGAAACAAGGGTGATGGTGTACTTACTTGTTCCTTAGCTTAGAAGATAGTAAAACCAAGCTTGCAAGTGAAAATTTGAAGTTTGGGAGAGTTTTGGTGAGATTCGGGGCAATCTGTCCTACGTGCAGCACAATGTTCCTATGTGTAGTGTCAAAGCGTAGTGCAATTCATAGAAGCGCGGTGCCTGTCTCCTAAGTGCAACGCAGTGTTTCTACATGCAGTGCCTTCAAATTTTTGCTAATTTCTCCTAGGAATACAAGTTTTTTGCTTTTTTGGATGAGAGCTTGATGGTAAAGAGTGAATAGGATACGAATGAAAGAGTTATGGGGCTTTTTGTGTTTATATAGGGAAAATTTCCTCACTTTTTCAAAACGAAATGAAACCCACCCTGCTTTAGGAACTGCTTTTCACTTTATGAAGATAGATTTTATCTTTACCATTGCAAACCTGAGATGTCCTTTTGTTTTCTTGAGTACTGGAGCTTCTTTTCTAGAACCTTCCATATCATGAGAATACGAGGAATGTGTGGATAATCATGATCAATTCTTCAACAGTTGCTTTGTCATGTTTGACTTACTGCTGGTTTTATTCATGGAAATCATGGACCTTGGAGACCCTAGTGACCTAATGGATGACCTAAGACCTAATGGAATGATGATGATGACTGACCCATTTTCATTATGAAACCTTCATAAAGTGTGATAGGTGACCAACATCAATGAATTTTCAAACGATGACTTCATCTTTAGGCTGACCATACAACGACCAAATTTGTTGTGTAAACCTAGTAACAGAAAAAATTGATTGTGAAAGCCTGAAAAAACATGGTAAAAGCATTTTTGATCTAGGTGATAGGATAACAAGACTGACACTAACAAATATAAAGATGCTAGAACTTAAAAATACCCAAAAACTCAATACAATATGCAAAATTTTCAATTGGTTCCCTTCAAGCCCCAATCAAGGCACTTCACTTATCATATTCATGACGACCTATTGTCATGTTAAGAATTTTTCCATTCTTATTGTTGTTACAGGAATAAAATACTGATGAGTGGAATCTGAAAATTTCTCTCTACTCTCATTTTTGCGCAGCTCCAAAAACACTTCATCTTGAAGTTAAACTCTTGAAGACAAACTTGAATCCATCTTGGAATTCAGAAGCAAAATAAATTTTCTTTAATGTCTTCAAGATGAGTTTGTACATAAAAGGTACATTGCTACAAATTTTTTCTTAATATGATTGGCCTTGCCTATAATCCATGGTCATCTTATACAATCTTTAAAACCAAGATTCAATTCACATAAGTTTCAAATCGAATACTTGTATTAGTGAACATATGACAACTTGTAGACAACTTTGAACGACAATCTTGTACATTCACAAAAGTCCTTGAACATGTGGACTATAACAAGACAATACATACATCAATGAAAAACAATCTACTTGTTGTACATAGTGACAATGAATGTTCACTTTACAATAGTACCTAAATAGGTAATGCCAACTAGTATTTACAAAATTTTACAAAGAAAATTTACAAAAGTCTACCCAAATTATGCCTCTCCTAGGCTCATGGGTTCTCTTCTTGCATCTTCTTTGCCTTGAAGGTTGTGTAAGAGTGTTTTGAGTCCTCTTTTCCACCTATTGTTTCCCTTGCATTATGTAGCATAATCTCTTGTTTTAGTGTCATGTCCATGCACCTTGCAATGAGAATAGAAGAACTTCCTCTTGTTTGTTGACATAGAAGTTCTCTCATGAGAAAGAGAGTCATTATGCTTGATGCCTAAAATTTGGTTCATTCTTTTAACCATTATCATACATTTCTCACATACAACCACACAATGGTCAGTCGCATCACAAAATTTACAAGGGTTATGATTCCATAAGTATTCAAAATTTCCATGCATTAGAAAACACTCTCGAGAGTTATACTTGTCTCTAGAGATGCAACTTCAAAGGTTGTCATAAGGTGATGTCATCTCATGCTCATATGGTTGATGTACCTCAAGCCGTTTGGAGCATTCCCCAAACTCCCCTCGACCATATCCCAATCCCATATAATTAGGTCTCTCCTCAACCATAATTGGATTGGTAATACCTTGGCCATTTATGTTAAGGCTTCCACCTCCATATTCCATCTTGGAAAGAAACTTCATACCTCTGCCTTTGGTATGTTGCTCGAACGCTGCAAAAGAGTTTTATGCATATAAAGGGAAGGAGTGGAACTTGAGATGATAATTACCTCCTTAAATTTTTCATTCATATTTTCAACTTTTGATGATGATGATGATGGCCAGCTTATAGATTACTCTAGCCACCCACTCTTATCCACTGGTATGTGGTGTGCTTCTTGAAGATGTTTTCAAAATGAACATGCAACATCTTCCACATATGGTCCAAAACCACTATTTTAACCATGACCACATATTGGCCTCATTCTAGAGGTTTCTCTTGCTGGTACAGGAGTAGAGCATTCTACAACTTTCTCATCAAGCACTTGCTACAAAACAAAGCACATGTGTCTCTTCTCTTCTTCATATATCTCTAACATACTTATCAACTCTATTTTCTCCTTCTGAAGAGTCAAATTATTCTCCTCTAGCTCTTTAAGACTCTTTTTTCTACCCATTCTTGCAACTTGGTCAACTTGGCTTTGATACCTAAATAATTTGAAATTGGATTAGGTGATTTCTTTCTCTTTTCCAAAATCAAATAAAACAAAAATTAGGACTGTGTCAATGCTTTGCAAGCTAAAAACTAGGTCTTGAAACAAACAGGTTTCCAATATCTCTTCAAATCATGAATTAGTCTTCATATGTAACTTAATGAACATAACATCACATAATCCATGCAGGAATAAATAAGAGCAAGACAAAAGGTTTGTTGACAGAGTTCACCCCTCTTGGGGCACATCTTTGGGCATGTCAACATGACTAGACCACTAATATATTCAATATCAAATGAAGTACACAAAAGTTTGTTGCAGGTAAATATGTGGTTATTACCCCTACAAGGGAATGTTCTCCGACAAAGAACTCTCACAAACATCAAAAACTCAAAGCATCTCCTACAAATATGGAATACTTCAATTGAAAAGAGCTAAAAACAACATGTGAACCCTTAAATTCCACATTGAAGAACATAATCAAAACTTCATGTTAAGAGAAGTTAAACCTAAGTTGAACCATGTTGGTTACAGATGCATTAGTATCCTTATGGAAGTGAGAATACCCGTATAATGTCTTCTCCATGCCCAAATACCTTCAAGAACTGCTTCCAAACCGTGATTGATCCTTACACTTTTAGTCTCAACCTAAAAAAAAAATATGTATATGTGCTCAATAAAAAATTAGAGGTTACCAATGGATTTATAACATCCAAAAACCCCTAAGTGCACTCTTTCTAGGCTCAATTTGGATAAAAAATCAAAAATATATGAGCTTCCAAGCTCTCCCATGAATGTCACTACTAACCATCCTATAAATTTGACCTTTTGTCTATCGGTTCTACAAATACACCCCAAAAATAGCTAACGAAGCAACAATTCACTACCCACTGGTGCATTTTGTTGGATGATTAATTCAGCCTCGGACTCCTTAATCCAAAAAACACAACCACATGGCCCACATAGGGCCAAGGGTTGGGCCTTAATTCCCACCCTTGTCTGTTAAGCCCTTAAAACTCGGGGACAAGGTCACATAAGGTGCCATGGGTCTGAGGGTTGGGCCAACGACCCGCCCTACCCATCAGTGCCCCTAGTCTGCTAGTGCGTGGTCTTGTTGTCGCATATGACCTCGGGGTTGGCCCCCTGCCGCAAGATCCTCCACCTAGCACCCTCCAAACTCCGTGTTGTGGTCACGTTAAGGGCCATATCACCTGGGCTAGGGCCATAGCTTAGCACCCATAGCAAAATATCTGCCTAGCCCCTATAAACTTAGGGCGTGGTCATGATGGCGGTGATATGACCTGAGGTTGGTCCCTAACTCCACCCCCAGTGGTTTACACTCCGCGCTTTGTGGTATATGGTCCCATGGGTTATAACTAGGGTGTTAGAACCATGGGCTGGGGCTAATACCACACCCTTGGCTCGCCCACTTACGGTCCTATGGGCGTGGGGTGACCGGGGCCAGGGCTTAGCCTTGGCCCCATCCCCTAAACAACATTTTGCTAAACTTTAAATAGGTAATGGACACCATATAATTTAATTACTACCACGTTCCCTAGCGGTAAGGCATTACACTATTGGATTGAAGGTTGTGTGCTTGACTCTCCTAGAGGCATTTTTTCCGATAACCAACAAAATTTAAATGCACTATTGGGAGGCCACGTGGCAACCATCCATTGGCCTTTGAAAAATGTGGTGAGGCCACTTGGAAACCTGCCATTAGCCCTAAAATCACAGTCGAACTTCCTAGTCACCCTGCCTATTCAACGTATGGACTGCATAGTCAGCGTACCTGTATCCAACTTGCAAAATTTTTACCTGTTTGGGAAAATGATCAGAACGTGATATTAGGAGCATACGATATCGTTTTTGAGTGATTCAAGTTGTGTTTGATTTATATCATAGAGCTCTTTGGTTTGGCATTGGTTTCAAGAAGTTCTGTGCACTTTAATTTTTGAACTTAAAATTGATCACCTTTCAGAGATGAACCTGGAACCATTCATTCATCAACCATCTTATGTAATATTTCTCACACTCCCCCTATCAAGCTAGAATATCAGTACACCTACCACCTTGGTGCCTATCCAAGTGGTCCATTCCATAACTTGAGGACCCCATGCACCACTACAATGCATGTATGTCTAATCAAAGTCTTAATTCTTTATAACAATCATGTGCTCCTATGCAACATATTTTCATGAAGAATATGTATTACAACTTCCTGGGGGAAAACTCTTACCTATGGCAGGATGTCACAACTTGGACCAAAAACCTTTAGGGTGTTTGCTCACCACTAGTGTTATCACATCATTGTGGTTCTCATCACCCTCTAGCTCCTTGATTATCCTCAAACCATTGACTCCATCTCCAATTTTCTCATCCATATGACTTTCTCGAAACATATCTAGCTTCATGGATCCATTTCTTGACATTACCTTTCTTGTTTCTTGCCTCCTTACATAGCCATCAATCACTTTCATTATGGGCTCATCCACCAACACATTGTCCTCATTTTCAACTCATTATCTTCACTCAAGCTTCCACTATAAACCTCTCCATTTCCATCTCGACGCTCTCCTTGGCCCAAACTTCCAAGAAACTTGTGACAATTACTCATACCACCACTTTTAGACCACAACATTTGTGATGCCTCAAACACTTCTAGCCATCATCACCTCTCAAAGCTAACAAAACTCTCAAATTTGTTTGACATTTCCATCCCTTTTAAATTCCTCAATGATCCTTCATGACCACCCTTCTATGAATCCTTCCATTGCATGAATCTACCACAAATCCTATTCATCTATCATCAATCTTTCAATGACCTTGACTGTAACATCCCTAGTGAAAATTCCATGTAATAAAAGTTAAAAACAATGACGATGGTTGATGGGACACTTATTCCAAGCTGAATATTGGGCAATACATCCTAAGGGGTGTTTATTTGGTTGTTTATAGCTAAGGAAATTGGAAACGACAATGGCTAAGGCTTTGGAAAGACAAAATGGCATTTTTTGGCACATTTATTTATGAAAATAATGGAAATTAGGAGAAAAGGGAGGTGAAAGGTCATAGGTTGCATGTGAGGAGGAAAATGAAGGAAAACCATGGAAAATGAAGAAAATAGAAGCCTCATTCATAAAAAATTATTTTGAGGATCAGTTGGTAACCTTTTGTCAGTTTAGATTTGGAGCTCTCTCATTATTCTCTCTCTCACTCTTGGACACAGAGTTTTCTTAGAGCACTTTGGCATTGGAGTAAGAAAAGGAAAAAAAGGAAAGACGAGACAAATATCAAGCAAGGAAAGGCATGATCAAGCAGCTACAATAGGATTCTTTGCAGGTATCGACTTGCATGTGTATTTTCCTTTCTAGACTTGGAATGCATGGGATTTCATGTGGTTTTTTTCTATCATGGCATGGGTTTTTCCAGGTGTGACAGTGTTCTTTAGCCTAACCTTGCCATTTCCTGATAGCTTTGATGAGATGGGTTTCTCATATTTGGTTAATGTGGGATGGCCATATGGATTCAAAGCTGAGTGGAGTGGATCTTCAAATTGAAAAACACATGGCCTAATGGTCCCTGAACTGGACTATGGATCATGATAAAGCCATTGGCCTAATAACCCCTAAACCAGACTTTGGGTTGCAGTAAAGCTAAATTTTGTTCCCCGGTGGGTCTAGGAGTCCTTGCCAGTGAATGGCAGGATATACGGTAAATCCAAGAGGTGGATTTCTCTCTTTTGGGCCTAGTAGTCTCAGGATTGGATGTACGGTAAAGCCTAGAGAGTGTGTCTCATTATAGGGCATAGTGATCCCTGGATAGGGCTATGGATTATGGTAAAGCCTGAGAAACTAGGAGGCACTCAAATTCCTTACGGTGCAGGCAAAGAACTAAGGTGGCATCCATGTTTGTTGGTGTTTTTTTAGTGTTTTCTATGAGTCCCACATTCATGCTTGGAATATGACATGGGGGTGTTTGGATGAAGAGAGACTTGGCTTAGCCAATCTATGGTCGGGTGGAACATTGTAGTCCCATCTCTGGTTGGTTTATTACATTCATTAATGAGAAATTCATTCCCTTGATTTTCATGTGTAAATGTACTGATGTATATGTAGATTTTATGGTTGATATGTTTATGATATTTTTGTCCCTATTATGTTGGTTATATGTATGTTTTATGACAACAACTATGTGTTGGAAATAATACTGAGAGGGGGGGGGTGAATCAGTATTATCAAGTCAATAAAACTTTTTCTTTTTCATACTCAGATTCATATACGCGACTTCGGTTAAGGATATCCGCGTATATACGCGACTGTGATAAATGCAACCAGCGTACATGCAGTAATCTTATGTTCAGTTAACTTATCTTCAGTAAATGCATCAGAACATTATTAACCATATTAACAGTAATCAGGTGCAGTAAACAGAACAGATCATCACACAT